>PVHY01005236.1:0-85021 GCA_004024945.1 Uropsilus gracilis
GGATGGATGGATGGATGGATGGATGGATGGATGGATGGATGGATGGATGGATGGATGGATGGATGGATGGATGGATGGATGGATGGATGGATGGATGGATGGATGGATAGATAGATAGATAGATAGATAGATAGATAGATAGATAGATAGATAGATAGATAGATAGATAGATAGATAGATAGATAGATAGATAGATAGACACCAAGGTGCTGAGCCAAAGACAGCCAGATGTTTCTGAGTCCTTTTAGTGATGTGCGTTTGCTCCTTCCTCATGTTTTGGTTCATCTGCTCATGCTGACTCTCACACTAGCAGTGGTAGACCCAAGACTTAAAGAAGATATGTGGGAAACTTGCTAGTGGTATCACTCTAGTTGGAATAGGTTGTCATTTTCTAAGTCCTCTTTGTCCAGCTCTTAGATTATCATGAGATTGGAAGTAGTAAGAATGATGTGTGGGAGGGGAGTGTCGCACTGCGAGTGAAATTAGGATCATGTTTAGGAGCCACTGGGAGATTTCCTGGCTTTGGACTCACCTTGGGGCGAGCAGGAGCAATGTCCTCCTGCCCCCAGCCACCAGTGTGTGTTCACCCAGCTTGTCACCTATTGCACGTGGATGGCCATGATGAGTCAAGATGACCACAATGTCTGAGGAAAGTGGGATGATTATGAAAACAACGGGACAGTTGCCAGCAGAGCTGGAGGAAAACAAACTCAAAGACCATGTGGGATTTGGCAGAGCACAAATACCCAGAGAAATATGGGGGACTCTTTGGAGCTTGGTTAGATGAGGAAGCGCCAATGAGGATCCAGGGATGCCAGATTTACGGCAAGACTTCGGGAGGCCCATGAGCACCAAGGTGGGACTGTTGCTTCTCTTCTCCTTGCCCAACCTGAAGTCTGCATGACTTACAAGGCTACAAGCCACCTCCAGTCCCATCCCAGCTTCTCTCCAGCCATGCAGTAGACTGTCACCTGAATGCTGGCTGCACCCCATCTAAACCAGAAATTCGTCTCGCTGTCTCCCCTGATGTGGGGCCACATTCCCTCTCCCAATGAGCTTTAATCTCCCTGCATGTGGACAACGCTCTGGCGGAGCCACGTTCAGAAGTTACTCAGAGCTGCTTCTTGTTCACATCGAACTCTGGAGCAGTGCCATCTTGATCATTGTTCAGCAGCTGACACCTTATGCCAACACCTATCTGTGTAGTTAGCGTGTGCTTACTCTGTAATTGATTTTCACAGCTGTAAGAATCAAGTGATTACCAAAGTGACTGTGCATCCAGTTTTGTTCCCGCCTCATCCCTTCCTATGCCTGCTGTCTTCCCATAGTTACTGATTGCTTCTCTTTCACTGTTGATGGTTCTGGCTTGGATGGTCATTTCTAGTCATCCTCCCTGATGCCAGTCTCCCTTTGGTCACTTGTTGCCTGGCTTGTCCTCCTCTACCTAGTCTGAACTGGACACACAATGCAGAATAATTGTTAAAACAAGTCATATCTTAGCCATTCTTCTAGACAACTTACCAGTTGACTAAAATTACCCCTTGATCAATCCCAATGAAGCAGAGTATTGATTACGTAACTAACTAAAATGCATACATGCCGTGCATCAGCTCATTGATTTGCCTGATTTTACAAAATCAGTAGTGTCCCTTTAATGAAAAAGCAAGCTTGTGGCTAAGAATATGAGTAGTACATATCCAAAACTCTCCAGGCAGAGGGAAATACAATGTCCACTTCCACATCCCATGAACATGAATTCACTAAGATTCACACCGTGCTTGCATCGCCAATACACCAGTGTTCGTTTCCACTCCTAAGTCAAAGTAGCAGCCACCATACCCCCCTCTTTCATCAAGCCCAGTTTATTAAAAGTATGTAGCTCAGCCTTGAAATGGAACCAGGCAGAAATCTGAAACTCTAATTGTAGATCAACATCAAGTCAACTCACCCTGAACCAGTGTTCTAGAATAGTTGTTGACATATCACATATCTGTCATACACCTAGAAAACTAAGGAAGTAAAATGAAAACATAAGAATCCAGAGATTCCCTTAGTTGAACTATTTGCTCCAACAGTTGATGCCCATCACCACGGGCGATTGTCTGGTTGTCTCCTTGGGTGGGTCCCATGTAAGACACACATAAGTGTCTGGTCCCACCTATACCAACATGCCCTCAATGCCAGATTACAATATATATATATATATATATATATATATATATATATATATATATATATATATATATATATATATATATACAGTTGCCAAAATTATCTAATTTGTTCAAGATCTAGAAAATGTTGATTTGGCCCTTTGAACTGAAAAGGGTTTTTTGAAAACAATTGCATTACTGACAGCAGTTGCTGGCCATGGGGCTTGAGGAATTATGTCGAATGAATTTTATTTGTTAGCATTAGCTTACTCATTGAAGAGGTGTGTGTGTGTTTATTCCTTCCAAAGGATTCCAGTGATCTCCTCCTTCTGGTATCCATGTCCTGTGTATTCCTGCCAACTCTCAGTAGGTGTCATATATAAAAAAAATAGGCCATTGCAGGAATAATGGGTGTGTAACTTCCAAGATGAGGTCATAGGCTCATGGTGGCTGCCCTCTTACTCTCTTGATGGCTCACTTTGGGGGAAGCTGGTCTGCAGTGTCACAAGAACATTCAAGCAGCTGTGAACAGAAGTCCATCTGCTAAGGAACTGCAGTCTACCAGAAGTCACCACCAGCTTGCAACCATGTAGGTGAAGCTGTGGTGTGCACAGGAGTCTGCAGTCTTCAAGGTGTTGTGATCACAGCTGATATCATGTGTGAAACCTCAACAGACAGCTTGAGCCAGTAACCCATCTCTGCCCTCCCAATTTCCTGACATGCAGAAAGTATGACGATAAGTTTGGGGCACTGTGTTCTTCAGGTAGATAACTAACACAAATGAATACAGTATGCATGTGTATACTAAAACTATAGTTGGGAGAGAGCTCTGATGTTCCAGTTCCCAACTCTTAACTACCTGTTCCCAGGGAGGATTCTCAATACATCTGTCAATGATAATTGTGTGTTGAGTGACATTTAGATAGAAGCTGCTAAAAAGAAGTGCTCTTGGTTGTAATCACTCTGTCTGACATAGCCTGACTTGTAAGAGACTCGGGATGGAACCTTCTGCTACCTTGCTGTGGCTGTGTGGAGAGGGTAATAGAGACTTGGATTGATCTGGCACGATGCTGAGTCTTCCACTCTATTATCACACTTAATTCTCTAAGCAGTCCCTGGAGGTGAGTGTGTAGGTGAAGAGAAGTTAAGTGACTTCCTGCAGCATATCACACTTACAACAGAAAAACCAGACTTTCAAAAACAGGTCAAGGTTTCCCATAATCCTCCTTAACCTGCACATAAACAACAGGCTGCCTCTGAGGACAAGTGAAACTTAACTCTCAAGCATAATTCACTGATCGTTCCTACAAAAGTGGTCATACTATAAGTTGATAGGCTCTTCAGTTAGAAATAGAGAAATATAATTCACTTCAGTTATTAAGTGAATTATAAAGTGACCTGAAATGTCAGTATATGTAGTCATAGATGTGTAGTAATCATGCTGTAAAAACCAAATCATGTTCATAGAAATTTCTTTTTCTTTAACCTCCTGCTAGCCAAAGGTTAGACCTTTGCTAGGATTGCATTAAGATAGGTTGCATTCTTTTTGAGAAAAGTAGTAGAATCATGTCCTGCTCACTCATATATTTCTAAAGGCCTAAAGGCCCATGAGGTTGAAGATGGGAACTTTTATGCCTTGTTAGTTTTTAAGTTTTAAAGACTTTTCAAGGAAAAAGCAGCAGCAGCATGGTGGCTGGAATCTTTCCCTCTCTACCCCCACCTCTTAACTCCCCCTCCCCATCCATATAACCCAGAAGCCCTGATGAAAACCTCCAATCAGGTCACCATTTCGCCTTCTGGCCACTTAGCTGCCGGAGCAAGGCAGCTTCCTGCTCCTGTCAGGAATGTGGGGTTTAAGCTGGTATGAACTCCCGAAAAGCTGGGGAGGGCATCAGTGACCTGACCCTCTTTGCAGGCCAGGAGTCCTTGGAGGTGGAGGTCAGTGTGGATGAAGGGGGAGTAGGGAGGCTCCCTCCATAGCTCAATTTGCTTTCATTCTGGCATGAGTCTCCCCCTTCCCCTTCTTGAATAGAAAACTGGATAATACTTTGCCTAAAGGGTAAACATGAGCATCCTGTATTCTGTTCTGCATTCTTCTGTCCTAAAATGCTGAGGCCCCGGAAAGTCTGATTTTCCATGATGGTCAGTAACACCAGCGAGGATAGGCACACTTGACTCGCTTAGTGTGGTTGTCAGCTGCATATGCTTCTGAGTTGAATTTGTTAGTGAGAGGCTGAGGGGCATGTGGGAGCCACAAAATATTAAGGGGTGCATGCTCTAAAAGGGATTTGGCCATCCATGTGTACCCAAAGGCAAAGGAAGCCTACACTTAGCGTTAAAAGATCTTATAAAGAATCAGTATGTGGAAAGAGGGGAAGAAGAAGCGTTTCTAAAATTCTGAAAATTATATCTCCCCTCTGGGGAAAATGCAGAGACACCCACAGCCTGAAGTGGGGCCATGAGAACACTGAAACTTGCTACTAGTTCAAGGTGCTTTCTGGCAAGGAACCACCTGAAAGGGGATAGGCAGTTTCTAGAGCTGAGACAGAAATGCTAGGAGAAAAAGGCAAAATACAACACATAATCCAACATGAAGCCAAGAGCTGCCACTATTTCTACCAAAGTCCAGGATCAATTTCCCCATGTTTCTCTCACCCAAGTCTCTTCCAGGAATCTCTTCATGATGTCTCTGTTGTCTTTACCTGTCTCTCCCCCACAAACCTTCTCCAAGCCTTCTCCCCTTCATTTCAACTCCCTTGTATGTCCACTTTGCTCTTTCCCAGCAGCCCCCGCTCAGGAAGTCTATTTCAAGACATAATGGGACTTGTAGTCCATGGCAGCTGCATGTAAGAGGGGGTAGGGAAAATGGTATCCTGTGCACTTTCTCTTTCCTGCAGGTTTATCTGTAACAAGCTCATACATAACAGAGCTTCTCTGTTTATAGTGTCCTTACTAGGTCCTGTGTCATTTGAATGATCACATTTAGTCCTCATCAGATAAGGTACAAATATGCTATTATCCCCTGGTCACTGAAATGAAAACAGCTCAAAAAGTCACCTTCTTGGGGTCACAAATCTAGGTGACAAACTCAGATCTGTGGCACAGCAAGACACGCATACCTTCAAGAAGAGAATTGAATGTTACTAGTACCATCCTATCAACCTTCTGTTCACAGGAAATACCGTCTACACACCAGAGCTGATTGGGGTAATTGTTGGGGTGATTTCCCATTGGACTGAAGTAGGGCAGGAAGTAGGTTGGATAAAGTCTTACTGGCTTCTGATGAGCTATGACTTTACCACCAAGAAAAGGAAATGGGCTAGATTGTGCTTTTCCATTTCCATATTTCCAAGTTTTTCCTTCTTTTCTCTATGCTCAGAGTACTTCTAGTTCTGTTTCAATACTTCCTTCATGATTCACTACAGCTTTTTAAAAGATTTTGGAAGGGGAGATGTACTACATGTCAACAAGTCTTCATCTCTTCACCTTCACCCCTAAATCTGGATGTGGATAGTCTATCATCTCTCTGAATCTTGTGGTTGGTTACAACTTTTAGATCCTAGGTCCTGAGATCTTGTGCTCTCTCTCTCTCTCACTCTCTCTCTCTTCTCTATCTCTCAATTTTATGGATATGCAAACTTAGAAGCACAGAGAAAGAGACAACGAGATTTTTCTGAATCCATAATCACTGTCAAAGTTCAATTCTCATCCACATCTTCTCTTACACCATCTTGCTGGAATGATAGTTGCACCATTTCAGTTGTCAATAGTAGTAAAACTGGAGATAATAGGAACAAAAACTTTAAGAATCCACCTCCTTCAGTTTAGGATTTAAAGAGAAGCTGAATATTATTTTATCAAGTTAATCTTTTGAATATAGTCCTCTTACTCCTGCTGGGTTTAACACTTTGTCCTCATTTTCTTTCAAAAGCCTGAGCTGCTGTATGTCAACCCTCAAATGATATATTGGACTGCTTCTTTGAGCCCTAGCAAAGAAGCCAAAGTTGAGATTTCTCATGTCAACACCACCCAATTTATCTGTTGAAATGATTTGGAAAACACATTTGTAAGTAACTTAAAAGACTCCCATTTTCATGTTTGTAAAGCAATGCATGATTGTTTTAAACTAGATCTAACTTGGAATGTTTAGGATGTGGGTGGTTAATTCCTGCCAGGAAATGAGCATCGAAAATAAAATAGAACAAGGACTGAAAGTACAATTCATCGCTCACTTATCCAGCATCAACTGAAGATAATTTTTATGTATTTTTTATTTTGCTAACTTTTGAAGAGAACACAACTTACCCCATTTAATCATAAACTTCAGAAAATCAAAAGCATTCATCGGTAGAAGTTTTACCTGGAACATTTAACATATTTCTTTTCCTTCTTAAGTGATGGTCCCTGAAATTAGTCTTCCTGGTACATTCGTATCATTGCTGTGACTGCTACATTGTTCTACTGGGTTAGAATGCTGCAATTTGCGATGTTTCCGATGCCCAAGTGTGGATTAGTCCTAGGGAGTGTGTACACTGATTTCTATTGTTTTCTCAATTTTTCTGTCATCTGTCCCTTTTGCAGGGGACTGAAAACTTTATGTTAGTCCAGCCCAGCTGTGTGTCCTGGATTTATTAGCTAGTGAACATGATAGCGACTTTCGGCAGGGGTGGGGTTGGGCAGATATTATGCAAGGTAGAGTAGTAAACCTGCACACACATACACACTGCTTTTGGCCCATCTACTCGGACTTATATTCCACCCAAAGACACTTCTAGAGGAGCATGGGAGCCAGAGCTATCAGGTCAGCCTTGGTGCCCTGGGATTGTGAGGCCAGGTGTCCAGAAGGCGGTAAGAAGTTCTGGGGGCTGGACTTCATGGGCTGCAGAAAGCAGTGAAGGCCAACCTGCTACTGATCTTTGGTCTACTCACTATAAAAAACAGCTGGAAATCAGAGGTGAAGGTGGTTTCATTAGGGTGTGAACCCCCTGTCTTCCAGGTGGCTGGCTGATTAAAGCACACCTTAGAGATTTATTCCCTGTCTCTGCTTTATTGGCCTTTGGTGGTGACAGGTGACCTGAACTCTGGTGTTCTGGTTTCTTTATACAGGAACCAAGGCCTTCTCACCTTGCTCTGGTCTTGCCATGTCATCCCAATGCCCAAACGCCATCTTCCGCATTACTGTGCACAGGTGACTATACTAACTATAACCCATGACTTAAGTAACTGTGACCTTCTGCACTGTGGTGTTCACTTAGAACAACAATAATAATAACCATTCTAATTTAACAATTTTGGTAAAAGAATGATTAAATTAATCCTATAGACCAATGTTTTTATATGTACTGTCTTCTTTAATTACAGCTTTACAAAAGAGGTCATCTTAGTTTCACTGAACTTGGGAAGTTAAGATTCAGAGACTTCAAACTCTGGTCTCCTCAACTCCAGAGTTTGTGTTCACCACTCTGAATTAATTGCTTGGTACCAGACTCAAAAAAAGTCATCTCTCATCCCTGCCCAAGTTACACAACCCTTAGCACCATCTGGTGGCTACGTCTTGGTGGACAAGCTGTATGACTTGGTCCACCACAGCACTTTGAAGAAGCAGATAGCTTTCATCACCCCTGCTTCCCACAGAAACATCCTTCCAGCCCTGATGGCCGGCCCCAGGGACCATGGCAGAACAGAATTATATTGGGTTTGACCAAAGTCAACTTCCTTCAGCAGCTCTTGACAATCCTGCCTCAGGTGACTGCCCCTGAGGTCAAGTAAGAGACCTCTCCTCCAAGCTGTTCCCTGAAGCTTCACACAGTTCATGAATCTGCCCTATTTCCTTCTGACTCTGCAGAAATTGTTTCTGCTGCTTCCCAGGACTTGGCAGTGATCAGAATAGTTGAGGTTGCAACATGAATGACCTCTGAGAACGTGAGGTATTATTATTTTATTTTAAATTTGTTTGCTCGTGGAAATGGCCTAGAAAGGGGTTTTGGAACTAGTCTCATGTTACCATGGGAAGCACTAAGGAATCAGGCTCAAGATCACCATTCCTCCATTAAGAGGGAATTTGCATCCTCAAGCATGGAAGGGTTCGGGTGTTTTTTCAGAATACCATTTGTGGAGGTTGGCACAGGGGAAAAACCAAGTCTGAAAGTCTTTACCTTCTCTTGTTTAGGAACAACTAGCCTGTATTCACCACTGACCATGAGAATGGTACTGACTCAGGTACTAATCTTCGTGTTCAGCGATCGGGGGCTCTTGGGTTCCTTGGAGAATGATTTCTGCAGAATGGCCTGTTCAGCAGCACATGTTGAGTTTGCTAAGGAATAAGATGTTTGCGTAGAGACAGATGGACAAAGGTTGCATTTTAAAAGTTTATCAGGAAATAGAGACACCTGCAGAGATGCCGGTGGGTAGTCTTAGGACAAGATTTGTGTTCTACCAAAGCAAGGGGCATGCATATATAGTGTTCTTTGGGGGATTCATTGTTTTGTGAACTTTCATTGCTTTAGCTTGGGTTGGTTTTCTGACTCCACCTCTAGTTCCTGGAAACTTCCACAGCCAGGGTAGCAACTGTTACCCATCTATACCATCATCTCTGGTTTTGAACTTGTGCCAATTTCCATCCAAATTTTCTACTCTAAGCTACTTCCATCACTAACATGGGTAAGACTCCATGAGTATTTCTCCATTTTGCAGGTTAGTAAACTGAGTCTTAAAAGTTTGGCTTAAAAATTATTAAGATAGAAAATGACTCAACGGGGATTTGAACTTGGCAGTCTACTTCCTGAGCCTTGGCCTGACTGCATTTTATTGCCTTCTATTAAGAATATGAAAGATTTATTATCACCTGAGAAGAGTTCAATCAAACACAGAAGCCTGAGACATGTAAGGCATTATTAATGGAACATTTAAATTAGCCATGCACTCTACAGGAAGCTTCTGGTGAGGAAGCTGCCTCGGAGAGCAATAAAGGATCATTTTCTGGTGCATCTAAATGTACAACAAAAGAATAATCTGTTTTTGAGCTGTGTCAGTGCCAAACATAGGGAAATGAAGATAAAGAAGGGCTTGGCAACAGCACCTGGAGTTTTAAAGTGAGAGCACACTGTACTTGTTTCCAAAGTAATTAATTGTGCCACTCAGTAAATACTAGTAAGTGGAAAAATGCCTGAAAGAGAGGGCCACAATAATAAAGAGAAAATGACGAGTGAGAGATGGAGAGATGAAAACGGTGCAGAGCACAAGGTGGAGGATAGAGGTCAGGGGTTATAAGCTGAATGGGTCAAAGGCTCAAGGTCTTGAGAAGAAACAGCAGCAAGACAGAAGCAAAGATGAACATTGATAAAGGGCAGCTGGCCTTGGGGTCACCGGTCACTGACTATCTCCATGGTCATTGTAGAAAGTACTGGTTAACTGCTGCTACTATGCGCTTAGTTTGTACCTGTGGAGTCTTCCTGGTATGGAAACAGACAAGAACCAGAGTCACACTAACCCCTACTCTGAAAATAGTCAAAGTTGTGATCTGGTTTTACTTTCTTGGGGCTAAATCTGCAGTTGTCTTTAATCTGGCAGGCTCTCCCAGAGGATTGCTTTTGCTTGGGAACAGTTGCTGAACATCTGGAAAATTTATAGTGAAGCCCAGTGGGATTAAGATCTTGATGATGAGAAGAAGGAGGAAGAAGAGAAGGAAGAGGAGGAGGAGTTGATTTTTGATTTGAACAATTCATTCCGCAAATCATTGAGTTCCTTGATTGAGTCTTATAAAGATTGTACCCCAGTAATTATAGGCAGGTGGAGGTTTGCTACCCTCTGCCTTAGTCTCCTGGTCCTTTCCCATCACATGACTCTCTCCTGAATGGCTCTGGCATTGAGGAGGGTGCAACACAGCTATACTTCCACCCAGTAGAGAGTCACCTCCAAATTCACATTTTTTGAGACTAGGTCTCGCTACTTTTGCCCATGGAACCTCAGGCTCACGTTGCCCAGGGTACCACAGACTCAAGCAATCCCCAGCCTCAGCTTCCCAGGTAGCTGGGATGACAGGCGCGCGCCACCGCGCTCAGCTATTTTTTTGGAACTAGGTCTCGCTATGGGCCCCAGGTGGGACTCGAACCGTGATCCCTAGCCCTGACCGCTTCATAGGCTGAAGCTTACAGGCACGAGCCACTGTGCCCAGCTCACATGCCGAATCAAAGGACAGGAAGTGATTCCTTCTCCAGCAAAGATGTGCCCAGACTGTCAGCCTCCAGTGATTTGGAGGGCCAGTGGGCCTTTCTCTTTGAGCATGGACAGTAGTGCCAGCTTCCAAAGCTGTCCTAGGGTTGGCCTCATTCTTGTTGAACCCAAAGTCATCTCTTTCCTGGGACGACCAACATCTCAAGACATATTGCACAGGGATAGGCGCTACATGATGTGGGAAGCCAGTCGTGTTTACACATGAGCCACAGTGCAGTCTGGGTAAAGTCTGTCTTCCTCTCATCAGACATGGAAACATATAGCTTTTGCATGATTGTCTGAAGTCTGATGTTTTCAGTAGACACCATTTATTTAAATTTCACCTGAATTTTCCTAACCCATTGCAAAAAGATCTTTACATATAGTATTCTTATGACAGAAGTAGCAACATCTAGAATCAGAATTGTTCTTGGTCAAAAAACTTCTAGAAATCAGTCTGACAACTAAAATCATTTCTCAAGACTTGCTGAGAAGAGATAATGAGCAGCTTCATGTTGGATAACCAGCCCCCCAGAACAGGACTGGGAGTTCTAATCCTCTGGGACTTTGTATTTTAGAGATGCCTTTAATTCTTCTTCATGTTTCTTTCTTTTTCTTTCTTCTCACTGTTTATTCTCCCAAAGTACATCTTTTTCCAGTGTTTAACTTTCTCTCAGGTGCACCATATCCATAAGCTCTCCTTTGCCCTTCCATTCCCTGCTTGTAGCAGGGCACATTGTAGAAGATGCAGCCATCTGCTTCAAAACAAGGATGTGTTTCACTATCTCTGTGAAATAACAATATAGATAATGGTGTAATGGTGTGTGTGTGTTTGCATGTGCTTGTGTGTGTGTGTGTGTGTATGTTTATCTGGACTGAAATCTAACTTTGATCACTATTTTGGAAAAATTAGTCTTACAAATTCTAGCAATTTAAGTTCCTCATTTGAGGCAGTAAATTAAAAACATTGCTCCTCATGTTGTACACTTAATAAGCAGTGTAGGGAAAGGTAAAACAAGACTCAGGAAAAAGAGGCAGAGGAGCAGAAAATAGAGCCCCTAAAGGTATTAATTAGTAAGGTCATACATTTGCTGTGGAAGACAAAATTGATATATTTTATTAATCCTTTAACTGAGAATACGAGACACTGGTGAAGAGTATACCTCATTTAAAACCAATTCCTTCTTTTGACTTTTCTTCCTGGTCTTTTGCTTGTTTTTTCTATATCCCATATATTAGTGAAACATATTTGGTTTCTGTCTTGTTCTTTCTGACTTGTTTCTGCTCATATGATTTCTTCTAGGTTCATCCATGTTCTTCTAGCCTTACTAATGAAAAAGAAAAGATAAAACCAATTCCTGTGGATTAACACATATGATAAAAATGAGGGGGGAGGGAAAGGGGCCTTGTCTTTTTGGGTTGATCTGTCTCCACCTCCCCTACCTGATCCCCATTAATTTGCTCCGTAAGTTTGGAGCACAGCGCTCTGCCCCTTTCTTGTAACTTTGCTGCGTGTCTGTAATTTCCCATAAGAAAATTCTGGCCCATGTGTCATTTTCCTGGTTCTCTTTTCTGATCTCCTCCTGGTTGTGTGACTGTGCTGCATACTGAGTTCCCAAGAAACTCATTCTTGGAGGTTCCCTTTCCTTGAGGATGGGAGTTGAAAGGAAGAGGGAATCTCTATTGAGAGTCCCACAGCAGCCCATCACAAATAGGGGTAATTCCTCAGAGGCCAGGAAGGGATCGATGAAAGCAGAACTCTAAAAGCTAGAAAGCATCTCATTCGTTCCCCCAAAGACTTTGGCATCTACCAAAACATCTGACTCCAAAAGCTACCCAGAGGTTAGCCAGAAGCAGAGAGAGAAGGCTAGAAGGGAGTTTGGGATGTGAATTGGCTGTACTCTGCCAAGTCCCGGGTGTGAGTCTGAGGGATGTCTTTCTGCAGTTGCCAGCAGAACTGGTAGACCTTGTCAGAGCCCCCGCCAGCACCTCGTCTGCATGCCAGCACCGTGGCCCTGGCCCGATGGGTGCCTAGAGGTGGGCATTGACGTGCAGGGAGCCCAGGAAACATGGAAAGAGACTTAGACATGATCCTGGGCACACTTGGGGATATGTCTCTGGTGGGCACCATTTATGGCCCTAGTCAAAGCTCGAGCCAGACTAGCTAAATTGCAGCCGTTCCGCGGTAAATGCCCTAGCTGTTTGGGGTAAAAGTGGTTTAGATCAGCACCCGGGCACTCTGACAAAGGTCTAAGGAGTTGGGGGCCTTGCCAGCGCCATTAGCATTTATTTCTTCTTTTTCCAGCAGCAATAAAATATGTTTGCTCCAAACAGAGAGATGAACAACTGCTGGCAGGAAGTACCTCTTTAAAGAAAAAGAAAACTGTTTTACTTCTCTGGCAAACATACCAATTAAAACGATGCTGTGTTGTGACACATTGATGAGCGGTTAATGCCTAGTGGCGCTCGCTGAGACAGCAGCTTCACTGAGTTTCAGAGACCCACCTTCCAGCAGAACCAAGCTCCCAACTCTGCAGCACCCACCACAGGGAGCCTGGGAGTCCAGGGAAAGAGTTTTTCCTTTGTCCCCTGACAATTACACTGGAAGAATGAACTTAACAGAAAGATCCCGACATTGGCAATCCTATGGGGGATTTCATCCTTTCCTCATTTGTAAGCAAAATCCATTTTCCCTGAGATATTTTTAGTGCAAGTCTCCCCTGCTGCCCTAATCTCTTACAGTGTACCATTAGATCTTGAGGCCATTCCAAGCCGGTCACGTGATTTCTAGGCATCTCTTCCAAGTGACTAGTCTCGCAGGAGTCAGGGGAGACTAGATCTTAACTACCAGAGAGCTCGGAGTCCTTCGCAAAGCCTTGGGCTCTGATTGATACGATGTGGAGATGCTTCACAGCTGCCTTTTCTAAGAGGTGAGCTTGGCGGAGCTCATGGAGTGATCTCAGTCATGCAGATATTTTCAGCCCCGCGAGCCATTTATGTAAATATAAAAATGTATTAGGCGGCAGAATTGCATGTGTGGGAACAGAACAACCGTGCAATTGAAAGGAGATCGCAGGGAACACTGGTGTCACTCACAAGGGTTTGCTTCATGCTTGCATACTTGGGAGAAATCATTTTGATTCAGCTTACTCTGTTTGGGATCAGCCACTTTTCGTCTCTGGAAGCGATGAGCAATAAGACCCCCAGCCCTTAGTGAGTTGTCTAGCAAAATTTCCTTGAGCAATTGTTTGCATATTTTAAAATAATGATCACTTCCACTCTTTTTGAGACCCTCATTTGTCTGGAAAAAAAAATGCCAGGGTGAAGGCACAGTCTCAGTTGTTTCTCTTTAAAATAGAGTGATTGCTTCGAGTGACCGAGTGGGCAAGAGATCATTTTCAGAGCTCGCAACTAGAGGCCAAGAGAATCCTTGCGGTGAACAGGAAACATGCTCTCGAAATGAATTGAGAAATCCTCTCTGGGCTCAGCGCACTCATCCTCCCGCGTGTGTTCAGTTTCAGTGGGTCCAATCTTTCCCATCTCTGCATCCAAGCTATTTGGCGGTGATCAGATGATCAGAGCTCAAGGAGTGATTGGAGAGGGAGCTGGCTGCAGCTGCAATGTAGGCTGTTTGCAGGGACAAGGAGTCACTGTTTTTCAAACATAGCATCCACAGAGAAGTTATTCCGTAGGCTCCAGGATGCAGCGATGGGCTGCACTGCCAGCATTGTTCTGCTGCAGGCTTTCCGCTCTGTGGTCCAAAGGAGCTGTCCACACATTTGTAGACGACGCCCGGAGGAACCATCCCACGAAATTCTGCCTCTGGAAAGCGACGATGAAATGAGCAGACCTAGGACTCTGATCATCATGGTAGGTGCTCTGTGGCACGGCTACCTCCGGGATGCCACCCCTATTATAGAGATGAGGTTGCCGTTTAGGGTTTGGGGTGTTCACTTAGGGCTTGGGGTGTTGTAGGTTTGGGGAGAGCAAGTGGGGGGTGATCTACACTTTCCAGCAGTCTTTCCTGTTTGGGGAAGAGCTTTCAAAACTCTTTCTCTCCTTCAAAGAGCTGCCTTTCTTTTGACTTTCTCTCTTGCCTCATCTTTTAACTTTGGGGCAGAAAGAAAATCAGTGTTGGAGTTGGGGTTCCTGGAGTGGATTTTATTTTATAACTTTTGTTGGAGAGGAGAGGGAGATGTTTGAGTATCACATCCGGCTGGTCAAACAGTCTAGATGTGGGTTGTTAGCTTTCTGACTGGAGGTATTTGGGGGCTTTTATTTTGATTGCTGCACCGGAAATGCCTTTCCAAAATGCTGGACTCAGGCAGAAAGTGAGAATCAAGTTCTTGAGAATTCTGTGGAGTGTGTGATATTTTAATGAGAAAGTCAAATCCTATTTTTGTCTGTGTCTTAGTGATAGTAAACGGCATTTTCCTTTGCATTTACTCCATACGGAGAGGGGGGAGGGTAGTTATTCCTCAGTTTAGGTTTGGGAGGAGATCTGCTTAGTCACTGAAATTGCCTATCAGGACGGGGGTGGGTGCCGAAGTTTCCAGAACTAGAGAGACCTTGGAGTCCCAGCGGTTTCAGCACAATTGACTTTTTCTCTGACATTTCAATGTTCAGATATCAAGGATGCAGTAAATAATGAATGAAATCTACCTGTTACACTAAAAGTTTTTAAATGAAAGTCATTTGGCTCAGTGTGTCTCTGAGTGACAGGCTATTAAGCTGTATGCCAATTTATTTAACAAATCATTGTTGGATTTTCAGAAGGGCAGCACTGTCCTTGAACTCTTGGGTCACAAGTAAGGGAAAACACCAAGTTGGAGTGATTTCATACTCATTATTCCTCTAAGTTTTTACCAGTTAAATTCAGGAGGATCCCAGACCTTTGTTTTCCAAGTTTAATCTTGCTCATAACATTAACAGAATTTCTAGTTAGCTACACTACCCATGCTATTTCAATCAGTAAGCTGTTTTTTTTCTTTCAAAACCCTTTAATAATGTTTTTAAAAACAATTTGCAATACTTCATATAAAATCAAAAAAATACAGTTAAGATCATTTTTGCTCATCAAACTAGAAAATGCTTTTAAAACTAACATTAAAGATAAGCATATAAACTGGCTTAATAGTTCTAGAAGTCATTGTCACAATATCCAATTTTTTAAGTTCTTTACTTCTGACTGAACATTTTATTCTAATGGTATAATACTTATATACCAAAAAAGCATATAAGTTAAAGTTAGCAGCTAAGTAGACCATGAAATGATACAGCTAGAAATTTGCAAAAAGAAAAAAAAAAGAAAAGGAAGAAAGAAAAATCTTTTTTTTTTTTTGAGGACCTTTTAAATTTGGACAGTATCTGTGCTGACATTAAATAAGCTGTTGATGAATTTGCAAACTAAGAAAACAGTATTTCAGGAAGATGGACTAATTTGTATATGTCCTAAAACTACTAAAGCCAGCGACTCAAGTCACATTTTGATCACTTCATCTGAAAGCTGGTGTATTTTGTACTCTGTTTACACTTCTGAGTAAATAATCATACAACTGGATTTTTATGAGCAATCTGATAGATATCTTGGGCTCCTCTTATCAAATATGCTTGACGTCACTTTGCACCTCGAAAGTTTTCTCTGAGCCACTTGAAACTTCACATACCAAACAAGTCTAGATTGACTGCTTCCTGTGAACCAACTGTGCTAGCAAAGCAACTGTCACCAAAGTCATCAAAGGGTCTCTGCCCTAGATCTCCAAGTTTATTGGTGAAAGTACATTTGCAAATCTTGATACTACAGGAATGTTTCCTTGGGGTGATGAGACTTCAGTACTCATGTTCAAGTCTGGAACATTTTTATTCATACAAATCCTCCTCCAGTTCCTGGTCTCAAACTCTCTACCTAAGAAGGACCCATATCTGCATGGTTGGCAGCATTCTTGATGCTCCTGATGGAGGAGCTTCGTGGATGACACTCTGAGAAACCTGGCTTTCCCCCCATCTCATTAAAGCAGATCTTGATCTCTATCTACTTCAAGCAGATCTCTCATCATCATCTTGTTCTGACCCTAAGCTTGAAATGCATTTTTTCCTTTCCTCTGTCTGATTTTCCCATTCAATTTTTGTATATGAGGGTGTGTGTGTGTGCACGTGTGTGTCTGTGTGTGTGAGAGAGAGAGAGAGATTGAGAGAGACAGACAGACAGACAGAGGTCAGGGAGTGAGCCCTCCCCTCTCTGTGGGGAAGTGCCTTAGGCTGGAGGAACCAGGGTAAAAGACCCGTGGGAAGCCTGGGATGTTTGGGAACTAGGGAGGAGGCCAGTGGAGCTCGTGAACCATGGAGATGGCAGCAGTAGAGGAGGCCTCTGAGAGATGCCCAGGCTCCAATGTTCAGAGCACAGTGGAGGCATGATGCCCCCTCTCCACACTCGCTGACTGTGTGATCTTGACCAGTGACCTGTCCTTCGTCCACCTTGTTTCTTCACTGTTGAGATGCAGAGAGTAGAGTAGTAGCACCTTTTGTGTATGGTTATTGTTAAACTCAGTAAGTTAATTCTTGCCAAGAGCTTAGGACAGGGCTTTGTGGACAGTCAGCGCTGTCCTAACAACAAGATGGGTGATGATTTGGAAGGTCCCAGCAGGGGAGGGAAAACAGCAGAGGGTCCATGACTGAAGCAGAGAGACAAAGCCCACGGAGCCCATTGCCATGATTGACCCAGACAGTCATTGTGATCATGACAGGTGCCTTTGTTTGGATGCATTTCAAATGTCAGGCCAGTAGGGTTCGCTTCTATAGTGAGCACACAGTGTGAAAGAAAGAGAAGATGCAAGGGTGAATGTACAGTATTTCATGTTTGGGTTTGTGCTTGTGGAGTGTTTGACCTTAGCAACCAGAGACTGGCTTGCCAGCCAGATGGTTAAGGCTACAAGGAGACTTGGTGAGAGAGTCTCAGGTTATTGTTAAGACACGTTAGTTGAAGGTGCAAGTTCGTGTGGGCATAGTGATTTCTCATGGGAATCTGGACAATGATAGATAAGTCTGAGTTCTGAGGAATAGTCCAGAGAGGAGAGAGATGCCTGGCAAACATGAATGCCAGTAAAATGATTGATGAGTGCATAAGTGATCTTTTTTCTGGTATCTTATAATCCTTACATTGTGTGAACTCTGAAATGAATCTACCTTGTATTATTTCATTGATTTTTTAATTTATTTTTTAAATATTGGTTTGCTTTATCATGGATTTTTCTCATTCACTGGAAGATGGTAAACCTATTATATGCAGGAACTAAGTCGACTTTATACCCCTGTGTTTTCCAGGATAATTCTGTATAGACTTACAGCCTAAAGCCTGGATAACTATTGATTATTTGGATTTTTTTTTTTGCAATTGACATGGAAATGGAAGGAACTGGTTGAATTGTCTACTTTTATTGAAAAGTCTGGGAGTAAGCTAATATGAGGGAAAGCTACTCGATTAATACAAGGGTTTGGATCTTGGCATTCTTCAGAAGGCTTTGGTCTTCACGATCTCATCATGAAAGGTTGTGAGGCTTCATACAGAGATATTCTTTGGGCTGGCCAAGCTTGTAGTCTGGCTGTGCAGTCCAAAGTGGCAGGGATTACTAAATAAACATCAAAATAAACTACTGCAGGTCCTTGGCATTGACAAGGAACACATGACTTCTAATAGCAGATTGTCACAATGGTCCAGAAATTTGCAGTCCAGTTTAACAGGAAAAATGAAGAAATGCCTTCAATGCTCCTGTTTCATCTCTCACTCAAATAAATGTTTGCTTTAATGGGAGGATTTCTTTTCTAGTTTTGTGAACTTTTGCATAATGATTTTTATTTTACCGCTAGGAAAGTTGAATGGAAACTGTTTTCCTCATCGCCTTCCCCAGTGTCTCTGACCCCTTTCTCCCTGCCCCTTCCTCTTCACCTCAGAGCCTTGGCTAATTTTGGCAAGTCCATGATTTTTGTTGAATTGTCCATGATATAGTCCTCCAGTGCTTGTTTTAGTCACTCGGATCTGCCTCATTTACAGGTCATTCCTTTGAACTCACACTCCGTTTTTGTTGTATATGGCTGATTTCATCTTTCCTTATCACTAAAGCTGATGGGAGAATTAAAAAAGTCCAAGTCCTTTCTGTGAATTTTTCCCTTCTTTTACAGCACACTTTATTAAAGGTCTCAGACACTCTCTAGATTAATTTATTTGGATCTGCTATATTCTTGTCAGTGTCTGTACTTTCCTGGGTCATTCTCATATCATTACCCCTAGAAATTAGCTTCATTATTATTATTATCATTATTATTATTATTATTATTATTATTATTATTATTATTTTGTCATTATCTACCCCAGTGTTCTCCCACCACCTTATCACCCATGAACCTTCCTCTTAACCTTTTGTGCCCCTCCCACTCCTGCTTTCCCCCCGTCCCCTCTCATGCTCCATGCATCAATTTTGTTGAGAGTTAGTTTTAAATTTTTCTTGTCTGTGTGTTTATTTTCTCTTTATCCCTCATATAAGTGAGACCATCCAGTTCTCTTTTTCTTTCCAAACTATTATTTATCAATCAAAAAAACCAAATTTATGTCATTTGTGGCAATATGAATGAAGCTAGAAGGACTCATACTAGCAGAAATTAGTTCCCTTTTAAGGCATATTTCCAGGGGTAACAAGAGGAGAGCAAGAGGCAAGTGTCGGCGTGCTGTTTGTCTCCTTCTCTGTCTGTGTGCCTCATTACCACACACAAATTCAAGAGTTTCATCCCCAAAAGTTAAAAAAAAAATTTAAATCCAAGAGCATTTGGGGTGTCTCTGAAATAGCAGAAACTAAAAAAATCCAATTTGGTGGTGGCTGGGGTCTCATGTACATCACATGCCAAGGTGGCCCTTTGTATTCAATTCAGGTCAGTGACAGGAAATCTAACCATGGCTTGAGCTTGTGGTGAGTCAGGGAAGTGAAATCTCATGTGTGAGATTCATAAGACAAATATTTTGGAGCCAGGATTCTTTACTGCCCTGAGAGCTGAATTACAGACTATCCTCGGCCAGCTAGAATCCCAATGCCATCCAGCACTCTGGGGGCATGTGATGGGCGACTCAGCTCCTTCCCACAGTTTGTTTTGGTTTGGCCTCAGACTTCGAGAAAGCTTCTTGGTTTTAAGTGTTGTAAAACAGAGCAAAAAGGAGGAGAAATAAGAGCAAAGATGAGACAGAGGCCTCTCTGTGCCTCAGAGGGCCTCCAACATCACCACTGGTCCCTTCAAGGGGGATTTGCCCAGTCTGCTCTGCGGACTGTCATGACCTCAAGAAAAAGGGAACTCATTTTCTTGAACTTTGACCTCTCCAGTGTATTTGAAAATACAAAGGAACTTGGGTTTTTCCTGGTAGTTTTTTGCTCCCCAGAGTGATGGAAAACTACTGAGATTCAGATTGTCTAGGTCTGGAGTCAAGAGTCTAGTGTCAGTACCCAGATGGGGCCTGTGCTGACACTTTCCCCAGGACTCTCTAGACTGTGTGCTGGATGCATATTGCTCTGTTGACTAGTCCTGCCAGCGACGTGAACCCATTGAAAGTGCTAGGGAGCCACAGCAGGTTCCTGCAACAGGAGACTGAATTGTCCATTGGGTAACTTGCTCCACAGTGTGGAGTGGCTGTTCTACTGGAGTTTCTTGTGCCTCTTCCATGTCCTTCCAGAAGTATGGGACAGCGTGTGGGCCCAGAAGAAACACTAATGCAGGTGTCAAGTTCCTACTTGTGTTGCTTCTTGATCTCTAATGAATCTTTCCACTTGGGTCCCCTTGAATAGCACATGCAGAATGATCCTTCCATCCTTTGAGAACCTAAGAAAAAGTGCAGTGAAGGACATAGAACATACACTTCCTTACATATGTGTCCTATGAAGGGAATAACAGTAGAACCAGACAGGGACCTACTACTATAGGAACTACTTCAAAGGAATAAAATGATATCCCTTCTTACCTTAGAAGAAATATTCTAAATAAACCAGACTTCATTCTCAAAGGCTCTTCCACACGTTTTACTCGTTTTCATCTTTGCAAAAGGTTGTGTATACAAGAAATAACCCCCCAGAACTCCTGAAGCCGAGGTTAGTGCTCTTATTTCATTTTAGTGAGGTTGAATTGTAAACATACGGATAGAAGAGCCCCCTGAGAAGGAAACTGTGTAATGGAGTGTGATTTTAAATGCTTTGACATAGATGGGTACAATGTGGAGCTTAAAAGCACAGAGAATCATTGGCGTTTGTTTTCCCTATGAACTAATGGTGAACTGAATCTCAAAGCCACAGAAAATGGACAAATGAATTGAATGGCTCTCCATGGGTATAAGAATTAATTGAATGTGATCCGCAGCTTAGTAATTAGCAATGCAAGTCTCAGAGGCAAAAACTTACTAAATTGAAACCACATCTGGATCATCTTTGTCAGATAATCTTGCATCTTTCTAGTGTTCCAAAGGATACCAAATGTGACATAACAAGGAACAAAGAAAAAACACACAGAACATATAAGGAAATGTTTTAAGTTTAAAGCCATCATAATGATAAAGAGAACCGTAAAATGTTTATGTGTGAGGAAGAGAAAGATGAGGGATTGGTAAGCAGAACTTAACGGAAAACATTGGGAAATTCAGCTCCGTAGATACATTAAAATATATAGGCCATTGTGCCCTTAGTAGACATAACATTTGGGGATAAGCCCATAGAATGAAGATGCAAAGGATTATATCACCAAGTGGAAATTCATTGTTTCTTGGCTAGAAGATGTACAGACTGAAAAAATGATAAAAAGTCCTATAACTTTTTAAAATAAAAAAGTCTGGGTTTATGCTAATTTCATATGTTCTTTGTTTTCTAGAAAACTAGATTTAAAGCTTATCCTCATCCTTTACTCTAATGAAATCTTATGAAAACTTGTGCACTAATAGAATGTACAATGCATCTCTAATACAATACAATACAATGTAGAATGCAAATGTGAATGTGGTAGTTTTATCATCTTTGAAAAAAGTTCTTCAAAATAGTTATTTCACTCTCTCAGGTCTTATTTTCATGGAGTTGAGGTCATTTGAGAAAGGCTAAAGTTGAGGATTTTTTAAATCCGTTTCCCCTAATCTTTTTGATTCAAAGCCAACAGGTTCAACCTGCATCAAATAAACATGTCATGAATAGACGGTCAATGCGTAGACATAAAGAATCAAGGGAAGAGCAGGCATGTCTTTCATATGACAGGCCTGGAGAGCACCAGGCAGCCACTGCCCAGCTCTCACGAATCTACATTTTGGAGGTGAAGATAGGACTCAGCATATGTAATTGTACCTGTTCTAAGTGCTTCAAATGAGAGTTACATTCTAAGCCCATTGAGATCTAGATCTAGCCATACAGTGCAATCAAGGGAGGCTTCAAGCAGCAAGTGGCAGGATAGCCCAGACTTGCAGGTGAGTAGACAGTGAGCTTGAGGATACCACTTGCCAGCCCTCACTCACTCAGTTTCTTCACATGAGCTAAGAGCCAGAGCTCATAGATCTGATTCCCTTGCAAAAACGCTTGCTGTGTGATCTCCAGGGCAGTTACTTAAACGCCTTGTCTTTCAAGTGGGAATCATGCGAGTTACCTGTTTTTGTTAACTTCCTCTTACTGCTCTGACAAACTGCCACAAACTTAGTAGCTTAAAACAACACACATTTATTATCACAATTTTGAAGATCAGAATCCAGATTGGGCTTTGCTGGGCTAAAATTGGCCAACTGCATGCATTCCTTTCTGAGGCTTTCAGGGGGGGAGACTTGTTTGCTTCTTTGGGTGGTTGGTCTGGTTTTGGTTTTTGTGCTTTTTCTGGATTCTGGAAACTTTCCCCGGAGGCTTCGTGGCCTCTGTTCCATCTTCAAAGCCAGTAGCATAGTACCATCATCTCTGACCTCCTCATCACCTCTCACCTCCTCTCATCACCTCTCACCTCTCATCCATGCTAGGGATGGCATTGGCCATCTGGATAGTAGGGGTCACTCTCCCCTCATCACCTGATTAAGTGTACTTATTCAATCTGTAGACTTATTTCTTCCTTGCCACACAAATAACATCTTCACACACCTTAGGACAATCTCTGGGGATTATTAATATGCTTACCATTTATCCCATAAGGTTATGGGATTCATATGAGTCAGTACAAGAACCTATTAAACTACCTTAAGAATTCTCTAAGTTAGAACTATTTTGATTGTTTTTGTTGTCTTGTTGACACTAGAAAATTCGCATATTTAATTTGCATTAAAGAGCAACTCCGCAGAAAATAATTGAACCAATAAAAGCAAATGTAATTATGCTTCCATAGAATGTGGGGAAATAGAAATCCAAGGGTAGCACATTTGCTGAGCACTTAATACTGGCTACATCAGTCACACAGGTAAATTATTCCAAGAGCATTTATGCTTGAGAGATTCTTCTGTATTATCCACCTGTTGCCACTTTTCTGAAATTTAACTTTTAGTGACTTATGTTCCTTCCATCATTTATAAACGAACATCACACCTTTCCAATTCTCCAAATTATGCCCAATTTAGAAATGATAAGGAACAAGGAAGAATATATGAGCTCTCAGAAGAAATGTTAAAATTTAAAACCACCACTATAAAAGTAAAATGTGAATCAAGAGCAAGAGTCAACGAATGGGCTTGCGCTGCCTTGGAAACACTGAGTTACTAACTTGGAGATGATGAACAGACTGTGCTTTGTCACATTAATGTTGTCTCAGTTTTCTGACATGAGGAGACTTTTGATTACAGATTTTAACCGCAAAGAAATGTAAGAATTCAGAATTAGGTTTTATGAGTGGATGAAGGAATGAAGAGATTCCATATTGTATGAATCCTACAGATTATACTGTGGGAATCTGTGGGGTGAGAAGAAAATGGGGATTCATCAGGTGGGCTGTCAGTATCCCCACCATGGGTTCTCACTGCACCTGGTGCAAACACAGTGACTTTCCAGAATCTCTTCAACAACTGCTTTCTAGGTCAGAGAAAGGAAAGATGGACTTGAGTCCACAGAATAATAGCTCTTCGATGAGTACTTCAAGCTAGTTGCCAGATGCTTTGCCAAGAACCTCCTGCCTTTCTTGTTACCACAACAACCAGTCCGGGAAATTATTTTTATTTCCCAATCACTGAAGAAATTAAAGGGCAGCAAACTGTCCAGTTGAAATAGGTGAGCCCCATTAAAAATGTTCTGGGAGTTCTACTTTAAGGATTAAAGGAACATACTAAAATTAATACTACATTTTATAGAACTCAACATATCTAAACTATTGGGCTTGTTTTGTTTTGTTTTGTTTTGTTTTTGAGAGTAGGTCTCGCAATTTTTGCCCATGGAACCGCAGGCTCACGTTGCCCAGGGTACCACAGCCTCAGCTTCCCAGGTAGCTGGATTACAGGCACGCGCCACCATGCCCAGCTATTTTTTGGGACTAGGCCTTGCTGTGTTGCCCTGGGTGGGACTCAAACCGCGATCTCTAGCCCCAGCCGCTTCATAGGCTGAAGCTTACAGGCACAAGCCACTGTGCCCAGCTTTAACTATTGTTTTGCTATCTAGTCATATAAAATTACAAATGAGATATTTAAATTCTTTTTCACACTAAGTCTGCGAAGTTCAATGTTCAACATGTATTTATAGCACAGTTCAATTCAAATATTTATAGGGGCCATAAAACTTACAGGTGAGTCAAATCACACATCTAAGCTGTTTCAAAACTAATTAAGCATTTGCCAGTAACTGGATAGTGTATCGTTTCCTAAAGTTAAAGCAAAATTAAAACTAAATAAACTTAAAAATTAGTCCCTCAGTCATGCTAACCACATTTCAAGGGCTCCGTAGCCACAGATGACTTATGCTGGGTATTGAACTTGCCCCAGACAATTTGGAATTAGAACCCAGAGCCATTGCTTGTTGTGACTATGCCACACTGCCTCTCTGAGACACCACAGACTCTTCCCAACTTCGTGAGTGTTCATGCCAGTGCCATACCATAGACATTTATTTCTTCAATTAAAACTAAGCAGTAAGAAATAAGCCATTTGTTGTATTTAGGTCATGTTAGGGAGAGGACTGGGGAAACTAGGGTATCCGTTAACATGAAGATTTGGGCTGAATTCAAAAATTGCATATTTTTCATCATCCTAGAAGCTTTCTCTGCAGTGGATAAATGTTCAGTTGGTCAATGAGTGAAAGAAAACAGAAAATAAACCTATAAAGGCAACTCAGTTTCGAGATGGAGCATGGGACACCCGGTAGCTCTTGTTAAACCTTGTCTCTACGACCTTCCATGAGACTAAGACCTGCCCTTCCTTCCCCCACCACCTTCCAACCTCCACTTCACTCTCCTGCCCTCGCTCACTCCAGTACCGTTGCCCACATCCCACCCCTAGCCTTCCCCTCACCACTCCTTGCTCCTTAAGGATCAAATACCAAGAGGATAAGTTCTAATTAATCTGAAACTAAGTCAATAAGAGCCGTTGTTTGAGAGACACAAAATAAAGCTGTGGCATCCCCAGCACCCTGACAGAAGGAGCAATGGAAGGCAAATCCCTTTCCCGCCATCTCTTTGGATTAAAGAGTTTACAGCCTTCTGCTTGTAGAATGAGGCATATACCTGTTTCCTTCCAGACACTGAGTCCCAAATGCTGTGCTATGAGAGAAGCAGAATAGTAATGGTCAGATATAGACTGTGGTATCAGACTTGTGCCATTTGAAAAACATGGGACCATAAGAGAATTCCTTGCATCCTGTACCCTCAGCATCCTGATCAGCCACCCAGAAATCATGTCTCAGGGTGCAGCCAACAGTCTGAACACAGGCAGGCAGGCACTTAGCACTGAGTCTAACTGGCTGTGGCATTGTGCCTCTATCTCCCCTGAAAAATGAGGCAAATATCTGCATCATAAAAATGAGTCATAAAAATATAACCCTCAGTGAAATGAATGATCTCTGCCAGTGAGAGAACACTGTTTATTGTGGATTAATTCTTGGGATTTTGGTAGACATAACTGCCCTTCACTTCTCCACCAGAGAAGGAAACTGGAATATCAGGAGACTCATCAAATACACAAGAGTTCTTTGGAAAGTGGACTCATTGGAAAAAAATAGTCAGTGATTAAATAAGGGTTCCCGGATGAAAAACGCTGGAAGAAATAAGTGGCCAAATAGGATGAGGCTCAGGGACAGAGATGGAATTCAGGAAGAGGCTCGCTGAGCAGAAATGAAGTGTGAAATTCCTTTTCCTCTTCCGAGTGGCGTGGGCTTGTTAAGGCGACCTCTGGAAGGCTTGGTAGATAGCTACTCTTTATTGTACAGCTCTAAACCCAATGGAACATTTCCACTCCACTTTTTGTTTCCGTAGAGACAGCTGTTCTTTTGTAATGGCTACCATTTTTCATGCCACTTTTGCCTGTGCTGACAAAAAATGTTAACTGAGCTTTGGATGAATCCTTGTTGCCCATAGAGCTCTGAGAGTTGAGTGGAGCGTGGCAGATGCGAGGCAGATAGAACTGGTCTAGAATCACAATCAGGGTCTGACCTGGTAGGCACTGACTGGGGGCTTTGGCATTGGCCAACCAGTAAATGAGCCAAAGCAGGTTTCTAGAATTGTCCTGTAGAGGAACAGCCTTGGAGTAGTGATTTAAATTATGAAACTTTACATGGGCTTATCAGAAGACAAGTGCTATTGGAATCCCCCAAGTTCTTTTGCAGATATATTATTGGGGAAAGTATGTTTCACTGCAGCTATGATAAAGGCCATTACATATCATGACACATCAGTTAAAATTTTAAAGTTTTTTTTTTTTTTTTTTTTTTTTAGAGATCTCCTTAAAGTTAGATATGGAGAGGATGAACTGAAATGTGAAATTATGTTATCTTCAAGTCCTAGAGATGTTTGTATCTTCATTTGGGACAACTACTACTTGACTAAAGAGCTGTCTGTTGTTAAAACTCCCTTAACCAAAGCAGAGAGTACAATTTTAAACTAAGATTGCTGCTGAGAAGGAAAAAGATTGTAACCAGACTGCTTGACTCCCTGGGGTTCTTAGAAGTCTCTGTGCTTTTCTGAATGTGTTACTCTGTGGATTTGACAAATCCTGCTTCCATTTTACCTGCGCAGCCTCTTGTCTGTGTTTGGCCAGAGTTTGTATGGGTGAAGCGATAGTATCTGTGTGCATGTGTCTATGACTGATTGTCTTCCAGCAAGTTAAAAAAGAAACCTTAAAATCTTGTGTTGTCTTTATTCAGCCTGTGAGGGATGCATCGTTTAGTTTGTGTGTGTGTGTGTGTTTATGTGTGCATGTGTGTCATGGAAATGGAACTCTAGGATATGAGGGAGATTTGACTATGACATAACATTCATTATCTGGTAACTGGAGCTTTAAATGGAGACTTGAGGGTATGGAAAAATTCATCTATTTTATTTCTATTTTATTTTGATTTCTACTATTTTAGAACTGAGTTTGTTGCTTTAAATTACTATAAAAATAAAGCCATTGAAAACATTTTTGTGATAGAATTCATAAATCTTAACAGACATTATCTCAATCTCATCTAGCAACAAATACTTATTTTTTTTACCATTTTACTGAGAATCCCAAATTCATAATATCAAATGGGGTTCTCATTAGTAAATGGGTTCAGAACATCAACCTCTGAAGATCCCATAGGAAGTAGGATGCTGAGAGCTGAAGTTGCAAAGAGATGAGGACTGTTGGATGGAGTGGAGACCCCTACCTCACAACTCCTAGAACAAAGGTGCTTCTGACAGAGCAGGACGTACCTATCCCCAGAACCAGCCCTCACCTGGCCTATCTTGGGCTTAATCAGATTTCTTGTGAGTCAATGAATCCAACCTAAACTATACTTAGTTTCCTACAGATTACTTCCAGGGGCTCCTTTTTAAAAACCACATGCAAAAATGCAGGCAGTAAAATTACTGAACATACCAATTTTTGTTAGCGTTCTTCTTGCCAGTTTTGCTTTACATGTTTGATTTTCCAGCAAATACTGTGTCTTTATTTGCAAAATCACTATCACAATTTCACATTGCTTTATTTTCCCAGTGGCTATCTGACTTCAGTTTCAAAGGTTTTGATTTAGATGAATATAACTAAAATTCAACAAATGATTCCCCTTTAACTGTTTCCCAAAAATAGACACTGAATTAGAAAGCTACAGAAGAGTAAAGATCAGGAGTAAAATCCCTTAAATATTTTCACTTTTTATCTGATACAAATATGCAATATTTTGATGTAACAGAGGCTTTTTATTTAGTTAGTTTTTAAAGGGAAGATTTATTTTGCCTTGGTTTTTACTCTTCTGCAAGCTTGGCCAGAATTTGTATGGGTGCACCTATGCTTCTATGTGTACAAGCCTGTGATTCTGTCTCAGAAAGTTAAAAAGACTTTACAATGTTGTGTTGTCTTTATTTAGCCATTGAGGTGCCTAATCACTCTTCTCACATGCTACAAGCAATCATTACCTATAGACAGTTCTGTTTTATAAAATAGATTTATTCAACACTTAATAGTCGAATCCCCCCACCGCCGCCAAGGATCTTTTTGATCACATAGTTAACCATGATCATGACCCAAGATGTGAAAAGTTTTTTACTTCATTTCCTTCATTTTACTTCAAAAGCCTATAAGAGCCACTTCTTTCAGGCACTGTCAAGAGATAACTGATACCCAACTGGAAAATAATAACTTGACTGTGTCTTGACGACGACCAGGCCACCAGGCAAACACAGATGTTTATTCTCACTTTGATCAAGCCCTGCAAAGGAAAGGTTTCTAACTCTGCACAAGAGCAGAGAATAGATGGAATGAATTATTCCATGCCCAACAGACAAGGCCATCTGTGGCTCTGCCTGTCTTCCAGCAAGTTCAAGAAACTGTCCAACCTTATGTTGTCTTTCTTTAGCCATCTCATAAGGTCTTTATTGCTTCCGCACCTACAAAACTTTAGACTTCATAGGTTTCCAAAGCTGTGTGTAATTTCTGCCTCTTTCTTCTCAGATGGCATTCTAGGTCAGCCACCACCTTTTCCTGGGTGTCTGCTTTCGAATGAGGTAGCTAACTTTGTAACTACAAGCCGGCTGACATTGAGGGGTCCTCCATGGCATTTATTCATGTCTGCCCACAGCCTCAATAAAATATAACTGACCATAAGCCAGCAAGGATGAAAGTCCACCTCCAAAGAAACTTGTTATTTAGCCCATGATATTCTTGTCACACTTCACCTGCTTCCCTGTCTTTAGAATGAGAGTTATTCTCCTGTCTCAGAAACTCTGTGGGACTCAGACTTCAAGACTGGGTGATTCGTTTTATGATTCACATATCAGAGGCCAAAGTCACCTAGATATTCAGAAGGAGGAAATATAGTCTTAAGTTTTCTAGAATATAGGAATTAATCAAACATTTTCAAGTGTTGTCCTAGTAATTCCATGGTGGGACTTGTAGAACTGCAGAGATCAGCCTTAACAGTCATGTGATATTTTGGACTTTCCCTGCGATCCATGTCATATCATGCTGATGCAACCTAGTGAGGCTTTTTATCAAATGGCCTTGTTGTTAGACCCTGAGAGCATTAAGGCAGAGAGAGCTGTAGTGGAGACATCATCTACCTCTTCTTTCCTGGCTGCCGGCAGAATGTTTGCATATCAGGACTAGACAGACTCTTGAGAAGTCACTTTTAGGAGAAACTTGATTGCGGATGATGTCTACCCCGAGCCCTCTGCCTGCCAACTATCTGAGGGCGTCAGTGAGTCTGTTGTGCCCACTGGTGACATTACAGGCTAATGTTAATCAATTAGTTCAATGCTGCTATAGATAGTAAGTAATTACATTCTCTGGACACTGCAGTGGTGTGATTAATAATACATTCCAATTTCCAAAAGGAGAATTTCACTCAGCACTTAAACACAGCTCTTCGTTTCTTTGTCTCTAAGAAATACGACAGGATCCAAATTTATTTTTCTAAATAATCCTGTGACAAGGAAAATATTATGAAGTTTTATGTAAAGTTTCTGGTCCTTCCTACAGAAATGAGTAAAATGCAAGCTGCTGCTTTAAGTATTTTTAAACAGATTCCTGAGAAACAGCTCTTGAGGCTTCAGAGTGAAATATGCTGTGTGGAGAGTTTCAAGAACCAGTTAAATTCTTAATAATGATGGAGGACTTGCGATCGCAGGGTTCTGAAAGGAAGCTCTCCAAGGGACAGACAGGTAATTAAGAACTGGCTCTCCAGCTAGGAAGATAGTGCAGCAAACGGGCATTTGACCTACGCTAAGTGAATACGGTCTAAAGGGAAATAGGTAATTAGTACAAGAAAAAGGGAAAAAATGCTATGAGGTTTCATAAGAGGGATAAGGGGGCAAGAGTCTAACCCAAAAGGACTGGGTTCTGGGCCAGATGCAAAATCAAAATGGGCGATGCTACCAGGAGAGGACATTGCCACCAGTTTTGCATCTCAACACTGACCTTGACAGCGAAGGCGCCTGCGATTTGCATGGAGTCAGCAAACCTTTACTTGATATTTCCAAGTCAGGCTCTGCTCTGTCTCTTACATAGCAGGAAATTGGGGCACATTGAGGAATCTGATCAGATGCCTGAATTCCACTCACTGTGCTCTTATAGCTCTTGCCAGTGACCAAGTCAGCCAGATACTCTTCATCCCAAAGGATTGAATGACTCTGCTGGGATGGGGGGTGTGGGAGAGCTGGGGGGAGTGGGACAGCCTCCAATCCAGAACAGAATTGGGGGGAAATCAAGCAAGGATGGGAGGGGTGCAAAGGGGAACCGGTGCCTGAGGGAAGGGGTGGGGATTGCAGTCAAGACGATCAAGGCGATCTCTTGGACAGGAGGGCACAGTGGCTTTTCTCTTGATCCGCTGGCCACGAGTTTATTTTTCATACAGGTTTTATACAATTCATGTAGCACAGTTCAGCAATTGCAACAATCTTTTGCTTGACGTCAGTTTTGCTGGGGGCTATCTTTCCATAGGGGTCTGCCTAGCCAAGGATAGATGGTGATCCCCAGACCCTCTGTAGGATGCCTTTATTATCTAAACTGATATAGTTTACAGGGCTTCCTGATATCTATGCTTTACTCTAGCAGGCAGGAATTTATAGCTCCTCATATTTGTTCAGCAGGCAACCTTCTTTTTCCACCCCCCACAGCAAAATATTAAGATAATGGGTCACCCCCCACAGCAAAATATTAAGATAATATTATCTTATTATTAAGATAATAAGGTGGTGGGAGAACCAGGGGGGAGATAATGATGTAAAATAAAATAGATAATTTTTTTAAATTCATCAAAAATTTTTTTCAAGTTATCAAAAAGTTGATTCTTAAGCATTATCATCTTCCACCCAAAGAATTTTTCTATTATCTGATGTTGTGGACTTAACGTAAGACAGATGGAGGTTTGTATTCATTTACTACTTATTCTCCAACCTGCAGATTCTGGTTCAGAGCTGAGAGTGACTAGGGACTATCACCAGAGAAGTGTTTTTGCTGTTCAGTCCACATCCACAATAACTCGGCAGCTTCCGTGGGCAATGTGACCCTGTATCTCTGTATTAGCCATATGCATTATTCCTGCCCCTCTTCTCGTGTCCATGAGGTATGGATTCTTGTACACTGGTAACATACTCCTCTTCCCCATAAGGAAAAAAAAGAAAGAAAGTGGAGGAAATAGCAACAGAAGTGGAGCGAGCTCTGCATTATTGAGGTCATGTTGCTAACAGGGGAATTTTAACTTTAATTTCTTGATGATATTTAATTACCTTTTCTTAGAAGTAGAGACTGCAGTTTAAACCTGCAGAATATTCATGGTTTGATGACTGGCCCTTTGAGTCTGTGTATCTTTAAGTCTAAGAAGAACCTACTAGTGAATCAGGTGATATACTTCAAAAGTACCTGTTGTTACGAAAGGACAAGTAAAATTTAAAACTGTCAACAGAACTGGAGCATTGCCAAGAGGGGAGGGGTTTAAAATTGGGGGATAGAGGAGCACAAGGGATTAAGGTAACAGTCCATGTGGAACTAGGTGATGGGAGAACCCTAGAGAATATAATGATGTACAATATACATTTTTTTAAATTATATCTGTCTAAACACAGATAATAATGAATCCTCGCTTAACATCTTCAATAGCTTCTCGGAAACTGTGCCTTTAAGCGAAATGACTTGTAATGAATGCTTCCAGTGTCACCAGAGGCAACTTGATATAAACAAGAGTCCAATTCCTACGCATATTTCTGCTCACAAAAACATTTGCAAAATTTTTAAATAAAAACCCCAAATAGGCATTTGTGTCCATTCATGCATTCAGTTTCCAAGCTGTTTATTGCAGAGCCGAGGTCAGAGTGGCTCTGGGGTCAATTCCAGCAGCTCAGGGTTCAAGTGGACACCAGCCCAGCCCTGGACAGGAGGTCCTGCAATCTCGGGTCAAGCACCTTACACACACACACACACACACACACACACACACACACACTCCCTTCAACGGGGATGATGGAGATGCACCAATGAGCCTCATGCACGTCTTGAGGGGGTGGGAAGAACTGAAAACCGGAGAAACCCACGCAGACACAGGGAGAATGTGCGGCCTCCTCAGAACAGTGCCCCGTGGCTGGGAATGGGCTGTTTCTATTCTCATTAATGTGCTAACAAAACACGGGGTGAAACAGCATTTGAAAACTTGAAGTTTTCTAATGCACCAAGGGAAACGCTTAACAGAGACTCCGAGGCGCTCCATGTTCTAATTCTCTGTGTCCTGCATGATAGCCATCCTTCGAAATATAAAATTTTAAAGAGACATTTGGAATCAAAATATGTAGGAAATGGCTCTATGAATTTCAGACCAAAATGATGATTCTGGGCCAACAGTCTTTATGCCCCTGAAACTCATCCAACTAAATCTCGGCCAACCGCGCACACACATCCCAAGTGCCTCCTTGCCTTCTTGAACTTTTCCCTCCTATTTTTGCTGCTCTGCAGGATATGAATATTATATTACCTCCCTGCCATTATTTACATATTACAGGCCGCTTTCCAGGCATTGAGAAACAAGTACATTTTGGACTAAGGAGTCCTCGATTCCTTCCAGACCCAATTATTTGTTCCTGAATTAAATCACATAAGTGTGACCTGTGCCCTCATTGTAAAGGTGATTTCATTAAATTTTATAGTGAGAAGATCAAGTCCAAACCTGGGTAATTGCTAACTGTTCATTGTTAGTCCTCATTGTCTTTTCCAATTTTTCCAAGGAAATTTGGGGGCGGGGGAGGGGGGAATTAGCTCAAACCTGTGCTGGGGAATTTCAGAAATTTATTAGAGCTCTGCCTTCTCCACTCCTATGGTTCCTGCTGTTGTATTTTAAATCAAAGTTTCCATTCTATAATTGCACTCGTTCAATCGTTTTAATGACTTCTCTCTCATTGTTTAGGATCTGTGGGTGCAATGTTAGAGTCCTGTGGATATTCATCATCTTTTTCATGATCCTCTCTCTGCTTTTTCTTGCAGAGAGCAGAATTTAGTGTACAGTCTACAGGACTGTTGGAATGGTGAACCTAAGCTATAAGCATTTGTCATTTAATGTAAAGGATGTCAGCAAAAAAGTCTTGGCATCATATTTAGATTATACTCTTAGGACAATTTAAAGTTGCATGGCTTAGTGTTGAGAACAGAGAGGCCAGAAAGGTCGCTTTGAGAGAGACTGGAGAGGTGCCCGAGGGATGATTCATGGTCCGCAACAGGGAAACTGTGAGTGCAGAAAAGGTGAACTGGCCAAGGGTGCTTTGGAAGGAAACTGTCTGGGATAAAGCTTTGACCCAATAAACTTGACCCAAGTAGGAGAAATGCTAGTGCAGCTGCGTAGTCATAGGGCTGGGGAAGTGTGGTAGGATCCTCTATTGATCAGCTTTCAAAGTGTAAGAAAAATGCAACCTGGAAATAGGAGGATATCATCACTCTTTGAAGACTTTGTGGCCTTTCATGATTTACATGGTGACCAGTGAGGCAGAGAAGAGACGAACTTCTTTGTTTCACAAGGAAAAACATAGAGAAGAAATAGAAACATCTCTTTAGGCTTTCAGAGCTTTACTCTCATGATCTTAGGGCACTTTAGGGATATCAAATGTCTTTGAGATTATTTATAAACTCATAACCTTATTTTATTGAATGGAGAAAGGAACAGGTCAAGTATTGTGCACCTTAATTCTCTGTGTGATGCATTCTAAAATGTATGGTTGGAATAATTTTTAGTGCATATGTAAATAACTTGGTAATATGGTAATCTTTCATACTAAAACTCATTATTACTCTCTTCCATCATTAATAGAAGATGACTATTTGAAGAAAGTCTACTTCTTTTTTTTTAAACAACAGCACTTCTTAAAGCTCCTTCTAAAGCTCCGTCATGTTCCCATCATTTATACAAAGAGGTTTTGAACCATTACTTACCACTCCAGTTTCCTACATAAGCCAACTCTGCATCATAATTATTTTTTATTTTGAAAAATTAAAGAAATTTAACACTGTCTAATGCTTCCTATGACTTAATCAATGTAAGAAATATTATCTTGTCCTAATTCAAGGTGGGGACACAGAAAATTTTACTACTACATTTAAAGTATGAGTGCCATGTTCACATTTCAGGAATCCTCCAGAGTAAATTATTGATTTGATACAGACTTGGATTAACCTCAAGTATATTGGTACTACTAATGTAGTGAGAGCAGGTAAGACTTACATAAGCATATCCTCAGTTGTCATAGTCTTAAGACACGGTTTAAAATGAGACCTGATATCAAGGTTCCCAAACTCCAATGCATTTCAGGTATCAGTGAAACAGATTAGATAGGGAGACAAATGAGAGTGGTGGGGAGCATAGCAAAATAAAGAAGATACAGGCCATCCAGAGGCATGCTTCTATTTTGCTCCTACAATAGTTTCTATCATAAAGTGGGAACAGATTGATTAATTTTCCAAGAGAAGCTAGCTACTAGGACTGTTACATAAAATCTTCCATGTTTTACATGCTGGCAATAGCTTCGGATATTTTGAAACATTATTTGATAAAAACACAATTGTAGGACCATGTTGAGTCCAGGGCATCCTATTATCATCATTCTCCTATGAACTTTTATTAGTTTTACTTTAATTCAGGGGTCCAGCTTCAGGGAGCCAGTGGAAACTACATTGCTTCTAACATGTTACAATGTCTGTCTGTTATGAGCAGGAGATTATTTTGATGTTAATGTAGAACTAAAGATTGTGATTTGACTGAGAAACATGCATGTCAGCTCGATTCGGAAAGATTTCCACAGATATAATTGAATAATAACAAGTCATACTATCCCTTTTTGACTGTAAAACAATAAATGGGGACTGTGGTAATAAATATCTGATACTTAATTTAATTTCAAGCAACATAATGCCAGTAGAAGATATGGACGCTAATGCATCAAATGCACCAAATCCTTTTAAAAATCTGTTTACAAACCACACCAGAGTTTTCATCATCTATTGAAGGTGAGGGAGAGAGATAGAGGGAGGATTCAGATGTCCTATTTTACCTTAACTGGGTCATGAATTATTTTCCATGCTGACTACAGTGCTTATTCGGTGCTTACTATACAACCATGAAAATCTGTCCCACTTCCTCCACTATGGCTGAGATTTTCACAGAAGTCCAGTAAACCCAAAACCACATACTTACACAGGTCTTAACTTCTGTCCAAATTGTTTTAAGAATTAAAGTTATGCATGTTCTGAGCTAATGTGCACACATAGCTTGGCTATGTTGCTGTAAAAAGCAACTCCCTGGAGCTGGGTGACTTGCTGGTGTTATCTCTGCAGAGGAAACAGGATTGAAATGGGGATTTTTACAAAGCTTTTGCCCTGAAACCTGTCAACCAGTCACCCATTCTGTCATCTCTGTATGTTAATATCAATGCACCTGGCATCCACTTGGATTCAGATTTCCCTGCGTCCTCACATGCTATTGCTGCCATCTTTTTCTAAGACATTTTAAATTCTGCCTGAGTAGGTGTTTCCATATGAATGCTGGTTGCAGAGACCACTGCCCATACTCTATGATGCAAAGTAATGGATGCTCAGTAAGAAAGTACCCTGAACAGGATATGGAAACAACCCAAATGTCCAAAAACAGACAAATGGATCAGAAAGTTGTTATATATGTACATGATGGAATATTACTTAGCAATTAAAAGGACAAATTTGACGCTGGATGGATGAACCTAGAAGGAATCATGCTAGAAGAAATAAGTCAGAAAGAACAAGAGAAATGTGGCATGATCTCACCCATATGCTGGACATATGAAAAACAAAAGAACAAGTAAAATTTAAAACTGATGTATAGAACAAGAGAATGTAAAGGGGGTAAAATTGGGGGGAGGTGGGGCACAATAGATTAAGATGATGGTTCATGGGGTACTCTGGGGAATATAACTATGTAACATATATATGTGTGTAATCAAAGAAATAATGAAATGCCAAACAAACACACACACACAGAAAGTTACTCTGAACAGAAATCACTGTGAGAAATGCTTGCCTCACACCCTCTCCTTGGGAGAGCCATATTGTTCTTTGGAAATTGAAAACTCTGAATTCTTCGATGAGGTTAATTTAACTTTCTTCAGTCTACTGTTTTTCCTGTTTGCTGGACATTGAATATCTCTTCTCTGGAGCACTGGCTTACACACGATGAGTGCCCAGAACAGGGCTTGGGGAATTTTAATATATTGATAAGGAATGCTTGAGGCTACAGAGTTGCAGTAGGACATGTCAGATCTGGCCGTTAGGAGGGGAAATTGCTTCCATGAGGATGATTAAAAGAAAAATATATGCTTGTGAGAATTTAGTGATGAGTTGCTTATATTAATGAAGGATTAAGGAAGTTGACAATGAGTTATATGGTCCCTTTATAATCACCTACGTGGACTAGATGTTGTGACATGATAATAAAGGCACATAGTGTTGTATGAAGAAAGATAGATACTCAGAGTTTTTCTGGTCAATTTGTTATTCAGAGGTTAAAAAATGTTTGGAGAAGACAATGGGATTTTTGTTTGAATGTTATTAATGCTTTCTAGTGCCATCTTCGCATGATGCATTTGCCTGTAAAGATAGTGAAGTGATTTTATTTTCCAATTATACAAAATACTTAGCATGATATGTGTAGAGATTTAAAAGATAAATACACAAATGCTTAGAAACATTATGTGTGTGTGTAAGTAGAAAGTGGCTTTAGCTAAATGAACAAGGATTAAGAACACAAGCAAGGGTAGCCCCTCAGGCCAAAAGAAGAACTTAATACTCACATTATTAAATATATGAAAGAACAAAGTCAAGAACGATTATGGGAGGGCTTAGGGCTTTCTGCATTCTTTTCAAGCCCCAGTTCATAGATGCTATTGCATTTGCTCACGGATTGGGGTAGGAGTGGGTATGTGGGCATGTGGGTGTGAGTGTGGGTGTTAGGGTACCTTTTTGATGTGTTAAGGAGGTGAGGAGGTAGAGGAAAGACTCCCTCACAGTAAAATCAAAGCACAGTTATCTCAACAAGGGGACAGACATGAAGCTCCATACCCATGTGAATGCTGATAAATGTAAACTGGCCTAGCCCTGCTGGGAATATATCAAAATATTAAAATATAGCTACCATCTAACACAGCTTCCTACCCTGGGGTATTTCTCTGGAGAATGCAAACAACATTAAGCCAAAGGATATATTCACCCTATGTTCACTATAGTCCTATTTTCAGTAGCCAGGTTCAGTGCCAGAGGACAGATGATGTGGACATACGTGGTGGAATATTACTCAGCAATGAATAATATTAAGTTTTGCCATTTGCAGTGACGGGGAGAGACCTGGAGGGAATGATGCTAAGTGAAATGAGTCAGAAGGAGAAATACAAATGGGTGGATGAATGTTAAGAAACAGACAACACTAAACCAAAAATAAACCCTAGAAATCTGACCTTAGAACTGATGCTTTCACAGAGGGAAGATGGGAATAGAAGGCAAAGGGAAGAAAGACCTCAGGAGACTGTGGTGGAGGATGATGGAGGCTCTGGTGGCAGGTGTTACGTGCTACCATACATCTGAAGAACTCTGAACCCATACCTCTAAATCATATATCTCACGTATATACATACATATGCATATCATTTGTGCCATAGTTTCTATCACAAAGTCGGGTCAGTTTGATCAGTTTTCCAAGAGAAGCTAGAAGCTACAACTGTTACATAACGTCTTCCATTGTTTACATGCTGGCAGGTGCTTCCAATATTTTTAAACACTGTTAGATAAAAACACAATCGTTTCTCTCAGTAAAAAAATACCATTAAAAAATAACAGCGGCAACAAACTCTGGCCTTTTCTCCCAACAGATTAAAAACTCAGGCTCACATACAAAGATTCCACCTGGCACCGGGCTCCTGAAATCAGAACAAGGAGCCAAGTGGGACACAGCTGTCCTTCAGGCAATTTTGCAAGGACGGGCTTCCCAGCTCTCACTTCTCTTTTGCAGTTAACTCAATAGGAGAGGAACGATGTTCTTAAAAAGATTTGACTATTCAGATTTAACCAAAACACCATCCATTGAGTGAGTGTGAGAACTTCCAGACTTTCAGTGCTGTGTACAAACCCTGTCCAGGGTGATGCCATCTGGTGAGAAGGCACAGCAACTTCTTTCCAAAGGAGGGTTAGCTGAGCACACAAAGGAGAGCACCAGAGCAGCAGGGCTGTGGGTACCCTCTGTGCCTGGTGTGGGGAAGGGGGGGGGTCTCTCTGATCATGCCTGGCCCAACCTTGCTGTTTGGTGCTTGAGGCTAAAAAACAAACAAACAAAAACTTGCTTTTCTCTGCTGAGTCAGTCTTTTTGAAAATGGGTGATGTGGGTTGTTTATTTAAAAACAGGGACACAGAATTTTAGAAATAAAGGTTTTAGGACCCAGCGGTCCAGAGAGGCCAGTGTGGGGCCCAAGGTCACTACTAGTCAATGCACCCACCCTTGAGTGCAAACTCCAAAGTCCCTTTTCACTGTGGACACAGATATGTAGAGGAAAATGATTTATAATAGTGGTCTCTGCTCAGTAGTTTTATTTTTTTTTTGAGGCTAGCTCTCACTATGTTGCCTGCGGTACCCTGGACTCAAGCGATCCCCAACCTCAGCCTCCCAGGTAGCTGGGATTACAGTGCTCAGTAGTTTGGGGCCCAGAGAGATAAAAAGTGAACACAGGTTCAAAACCAGTTTCTGAAAGAATGACCCCAAGTGCCAGCCGAAGCATGAGGGCTGCCAGCTCTCGACGCTGCCAAAGATCTTTGGATACAAAGCAGGTAACAGATCTCCTTGCCAATCTGTAGCACTCTTGCGAAAGAGCGGAGTCAGATTAAATTTCTCCTTGTCGGTGAACTTGAACACCTGGCTGTGACCTTGGACGGCTGTGGAAAGGGAGAAGGTGGGGGAGCAGAAAGTGTGGCCCCTGTTTTGTTCACAGCATCCAGTTGGTAATTATAATGTTGGTCTTCACCACAGGCTAGCAGGGACCCCGCACACTTCAGACTTAAAGATGATCCTATTCACGGAGCTGGGAATTCGCAATCCTGCTTAGGCAGAAACCAGGAAAAGATAAAAAAGCATATGATATTGGTTAAATCTTGGCTTTCTTAACTTCCGTGGCATTTGAGTCTTTTGTGTGGGATGAAGGGAAATGACAGAAATGGGATAATTGGAGGCCTTTGTCACGGTGCACAGTGGGGACTTAAAAATGAAATAACCAGTGTGGTGAGACACAGTGAGCACAAAGATGTCCCTTGTGGGGGGAAAGGGGACCTGGGAGGAGGGGCCTGGGGCCCCACCATCCACACCCACGCCATGAGGGTCTTCTGGCCACTCCCTTCTTGTTTCAATGTCCTCTTCTTTGCCTCTGTCACAATGTCCCTTTGCCACACGCACACCAATCTCGTGCTGTAGACCACCTCCTGAATGCAACTGACTCCCCGTTAAACTCATGCTAACATCCGCTGAGCATTTTATTACCTTTATTAGCATGGTGCTAAGTGCTTAACAAATATTCACTTGTTAAACCCAAGCATTCGATGAGCGGAGGACTTAAGTGACCCCCCCTTTTATAGGGTGACTTGCTCAGAAAGGTTGGATCAGTTCAGAGAGTCCAGAGAGGTTGGGTGATGCATCCAGGGGTCCCCAGCAGAACCAGGGGAGGGAAGGCCAGGCATCCAACCCAGGTCTATTGTCCCTAGGGGTGTGTGTTCTGACCCACCCCATAAACCCCAAATGCCCAGCTTTGTCCTTCACACGGTTACAGTGTCTGTCCTCATCTCTGATTCTTTGGGGCTTCGCCAAGGTGACCAGTTCACCTCCTGACGGTTGATCCTAAGTGATTCAAGGCTGTGATGGCTGTGGGTCTTTTCAGATAAGTGAAAGCTCAGCTGCCTTTTAATCCCAGAGCGGAAGCAGCACCGAAACTGAAACCCTGACTGCTGGGCTCATTCCAGTAGTGGTATTCTGAGGCATGGAGAAGTGAGACGAGGGCTGACTTGAAGGTTCTTTCACGCTAAATGACTGTCAGCCTGAATGTCAAGAGGAGTCAAGCTTGATCTGAAGAGAAATTTCTAGCTCAGCCAGGAGGTTGCTGGGCCTGAAAGCCAACCTCAAGGAAAGGCTGAGGCAGGAGATGTTGCATTAGGACACAGACCAGATTCTTCCAAGCAGGAGGGGCCAGAGGACATTTGCACGGGGGAGGAGAAGTGGGGAGCTTTGGTAGTGCCTGCTGGGTAATTGCCAAGGATGCTGCCAGTCGTCCTGCCATGCGCAGGATGGCCTCCATGTGGGCACAAGGAGCAGCTGGTTCAAAACATCAGGCTTGCGGGCAGCTGAGCTAATCAGTCGCCTGGAGCCTTGACAAACATGACCCAGGCCATGAGCGCCCATGCAGAGCAGCAAGGGCAGTCCAGGCGGTGAAGCCAAAAGGAGCGAAGTGGAGGGCAGAGAGGGAGGCAGGCAGAACCTCAGAGGCCCACTGTGGACAGCTGATTCCACCCCTAGGCATCCCCATCCCCCCCCCCCCAGAACGCAGCTGATGACGCTAGCCAGCTGACTCTACCTTGCTAAGCAGACAAAGGTCGATGTTCAAGCGACACCTCAGTCCAAGATGCACCATTTGCAAGAGGAGTTGGTGCTTCTGAACGACCTGTTGATTTTCTGTCTGGGAGAACTCGTAGGTGAACCAGATTGCTGCTTTGCTTCTCAAAACATGGTCTCCACAGCTCCTGCAAATGAATCACCCAGATGCTTGTTAGAAAGCCAAGGGCTGGGCCCCCTCAAGCCCTACTTGGGTCCTAGAAAGGGCCCAGGATGCCACATTTTTTATCACTTCTGCATGACTCTTCCCCCATGGGTGCCTCTGTGCTTGCAGTGCTGTGAAGGCACGTTCAGAGTCCTGCCATGGTCCATACCTGGCTCACGTGCTGGGACTGTGTGGTGGCCTTGACCTCTGCTTCTTGACTCTATTCTTCCTCTCACGGCGCTCCTCCCAGTTTGAAGTGCCCCCACCGTCTCCCACGCGGTTGTCGTAATCCTTCCCATGGCACCAAGACCTGCCTGGCACCAGGACAATGGATGAGACTGGAGAATGTTAGACTGAGACTCAGAGATGCCACGTTTGCTCCCTTCTCATCAGATTAAATAGGCACTGGTGCCATTTGCGAGCTCCCTGGCTCATGTTTGCCTGCGGTGGTCTTTCCTTGACACCTAATGAGGTGAAGTGCAGGACGCCAGAGGTTACTCTGTCCTTACAATGGCGACCTTGAGCAACAGCACCTCGAAAAGCCAAGACATGATCGCAGCAGACAGCAAGTACAGAGGAGTCAACAATTCTCTGCAAAACATGCTCTTAACTGAGAAGCCAAGACCCTTTCACGATGCTCCAGTTTCACACAACGCTTCATCCAAGTGTTTTATTGACTCGGCCTTCTCTGGCCGAGACCTTGAAAGATGCAAATGCATAGGACACCATTCAAACGAGGCTGTGGGGCAAGGGAGTTGCAGCAATTGCACCCAAGCTAATGGTCTGGTCCACCCGCAAGCGGTCATTGATGTGAGAGTGGGAGGGGCTTGACTGATGGTACAATCTGATTCCTCATTCACAGCGTGTGGGTCATAACGCTTTATTGCTCTCCTTTTGTAAAGAAACATTCATCTGTGACAAAAAGACCACCCCGAGAATAAAACCTATATAATCTTAATGTTAAATAAATTAGGAGATTTTTCCACTAGCACTTCACAGATTGGAAAGATCTCGGCTTCTCCATAAAACTCATGAACAATGGGAATAGTGGGGTCATTATTAACACTGGGTGACATTTACCCCAAAAGCAAAGTAATTAGCAATTGGAAAGACTACAGGAGGGCAATTTGGGGCGCTTGTTTTATTTTAAAAGCAATAGTTCTCATCTGTAGTTAATCTTGCCAGCAGTGGGATGCTGGCAGGGGACCCAAGCCTGGAAGTAGAGAGGATGTTATGTCTCTAGGGGAGAGCAATTGTAGGGCAATACTCCCTCTATGATCAAGGATAATAGCCTTTATTCAGAGTTCCCCCATCTTCTGGGACACTGTATTTGTGTGTCATTACCTGATCCTTTGTGAGAGAAATCATCTGTCTAAACTCAGATTGCCTTTTAGTCTTCTTTACAAGAGACAGGGATAATAGTCAGCTGAAAACTAGGTTGTTTGGAGGTTGATTATTTCTAATGGGAAAAATCACTATATTCTGGGTGAAGAATTAGCTATGCAGCTTTTGAGAGGGCATTTGCCAGCCCAAGGCAAAAGTGGTGCATTCATTCGTCTGAAACAGCAGCTTAGAACATCATGGAATAGCTGTGTTATTTTTGTTCTTATTGTCACGTTTGCAATTCTCTCTCTGACACGGTAGCTGGGGAGAAGCTACCATTCTCCGTAGGGATGATGCCTCTCTCAGAGATTCCCCATTCTGCACCAGACCAAGCGAAAGCTGACATCTTGCAGATAACTGGCTGCCTTTCCCATAAAGAACCAGAAACTTCAAGATGGGTGAGAATGTGTCAGATACTCATCATGAAATTGAGAAAAGGCTAAGGACTAAAATCCATGTTCCTCATTCCCTACCTGCTGCATGAAGATATTGGTAAAATGTCTAAGTATCCCTGTACTACCCCATTTTTCCTGGTGGAAATCTGTAATCAGTGATAAAGCTCACAATTGGAAAAAGGAAAGTGTAACCCAGTCACTGACAACAAGTCGATTCTCAGGCAGCCTCACTTTCATGGTCAGAGATCAGTTTTATTTAATGGCTCACCCACCCCAGCCAACCCTGATTCAGTGGGGATTCTTAAGCTCCTGAGACCTCACTGAAATTCAAATGCAAACTAGTATCATTAGACTTGTTCTGTGTTTGAAGGTATAAATGGAATACTATAAATTATTTTAGCACACTAAAGATCATGAATACCTAAGCATGTGAACACAAGACACACACACACACACATCCTGGGATGCCTGAGAATCTGAGCAGGAAGTCAGAGCCTGGGCTGGAGCAGAGTTTGCACCAGGGACCAGACTCCCGGGAGACCGCAGCGGAGGAGGAAGCTGCTCAGGCTTAGCTTCCTGTAAGCCTGGTAGACACAGCGCTCCAACCCCCACACCCTCTTGGCCTGCCTTGCCTGCTCCTACAGGAGACGGGCTGTGTGGCAGACTGACCTGTGGGCAGAGGGGCAATCTACAGGACAAGGGAGGGAAAAGCAAAGTGAGCTGCTACTACCCCCTTACAGGAAGAAGCTGTCACAGCTCATGCAGGGAGCAGCACAGGGACAATAAACAGGGACCAGGATCAGATCGCCAGATGGACTGAATGGCGGTCAATAAGACTGGTTGAAATAAAGAGGAAGAGCTTTGCTGGCTACTCGAATTAGACCCTCCGGAGACAAGGGTGACATCACTCACTCCAAATGCAAACCACAGAGTTTTCAGTTAGCACGGCTTCCCTAACGGTACTTTTTTGGTAATTTTTTAACCACAGAGGCAAGGTTTCTGCCCTCTGCTTTCTTAGATCCTGTGAGAATGTCATTCGCCAACTGGACAGCCTGTTTAAGTATTATGGCATCTTGCAAACATTTTAAAGACCCTTTTAAGACTTGTCTTAGCATAGTGTCTTGTTTTCGGTGTATGTATCTGATCACTTCATCTGTATTCATCTTCCAAATTTGTCTGATTCTGATGTCTTTGCCCCAGAACCTTGATCCTCTTCCTCACCTGACTTTACTGTCAGGTTTGTGTAGGATGCAATCAAGAATTTCTGTCTCTTCTCATTTCTTAACCCTGCTCCACCTCGCCAGCCATCTCACTGCTCAGTTGAATCAACACTCAGTGGCCAAAACTGTCTTCTGCGTACCGTCTCCTCGGTACCTCCACGATGTCCAAATCACCTCCACATACCAGGTTATCCTCCAGAAGAAGAGTGAGTGAAGGCAGTTGTGTAAAATGCCTCCTTTTCTGCCCTGTGGCTGTGGTTTGTTCAGACACTAACAAGGGGACATCTGTGAAGGGAACTGTAAATACAGAAATTATCAGCTGGTCTTAAAATAGAGAACTGCTCCCAGATTACTTGGATGGAACCAGTCTAATCACATGACATCTTAACAGCCAGAGCTTTTTTCTAGCTGAGTAGAGAGATGCAGCCAGAGAGATGTTTAGGAACAATGAGGTAGAAGGAGAAATCAGAGATGCAGGAGAGTCTTCTTGTCTCTGGTTGGAAAGGAACTGTAACCAGGGAGAGATGGGGACATCAAGAAGCTGACAGTGACCGGGGCTACAGACAGCAAGAACACAGGAAACTCCTACCACTGCCAGCAACTAAAGGGACCTGGACCTGCTTATACTTGGCATTCAGCCTGTGAGGCTGCAAGCAGAAGATCTGCTAAGTCATGTGGTACCCAGTTTTCTGACCTACGGAAACTATTAAGTGGTCAGTAAATGTTGATGGACGCCACTAAATGTGTGGTTATCTGCTACAACAGCAATTAAAGACTGATACAGACCACCAGAACTTTTTCTGATATCTGAGCATCCAAATTCCTATTCTAAAAGATGGTCAGGTCTTCTATCTCAAGTAACTTTCAAACCTCCAACCTCTTATCTGTTAGAAATCGTAAGGTTCCTTTCTCTGCCTGGATACACTGGGGTCAGACTTCGATGAATCTTTGACTATATATACAAGAATATGTGAGATTGTACATTTATATGTATGATTATATTCATATTTATGTAGATACACAAGTACATGATCTTTGTAGACCTGAATATCAATCATTGTTAATAAATAATAGCTTACAAATATGTACCCATAGGAATCTTGGCTACCTACTGACACTATCATCCCTCCAATGCCAGAAAGTAATAGTAATTCACAGCAATTTTATAACCTATATTAAGTAGTCCACTATATGCATATATATAGGAACTAGGTATAAAGAGATGAAGAAACTTTCTGGAGATCATAGGTAGCTGAAGAGGATTCAAATATAGAGCCACCTAGATCCACATTGTCAAGTCCTTAGCATTCATCTGCCTTATCTCTCAAGCTGAATTGTTTTGGTCATCCTCATACTCTGCCTAGAGACCAGGCAATAATTTCCTTAAACTTCCTCTCCATGTCTTTGGGAGCTGCACACCTTGGTAGTATCCCACATATATCTCTATTTTCTCAATTTCCTCCGTTACCTTCCATCTGTCCTATATAAAAGCAATTCAGAACTGGGCTCTCACTTCCCTGTGAATTTTTGAATTTTCAAATTTTCAACTACTTTTAGACTCTGAATTTTAACTCTTGGTGACGTTGCACTTGACACCTCCAGTTCTGACTCCTGAGTACCAGACACACATCTAAAAATGCTGACATGACTAACTGCATGTCATTTGCAGATAATATAGATATTTGAAATGCATCCTCAGAAAATCTTTACTAATACCAGTAAGAATGGCCCACATGAAAAAAACAGGCAGCAACAAGTACTGATGGGAATGTGAAGAGAAAGAAATACTTACACTTCTGGAGGGAATGTAAACTGGTCCAGCCACAATGGAAATAAGCAGTGCGGAGGACCCTCAAACAAATGAAAATGGAACTACCATTTGTCAGCAATCGCTCTTCTGGGAATCTACCCAAAGGCGATCTCAATACTTATAAAGAAGGATACCTATGCTCGGATGTTTATTGCAGCACTATTTATAATTGCAAGGACATGGAAATAACCCAAGTGTCCCAAAACAGACAAATGGATGAAAAAGATGTGGTATGTATATAGATATAGATATAGATATATAGATATAGATATAGATATAGATATATACGCAATGGAATATTACTCATCAATTAAAAATGACAAGTTTGATGCATGAGATAACATGGATGTACCGAGAAAAAAATCATATTAGCAAAAAAAGTCAGAGAGAAAAAGACAGAAACCAAATGGTCTCACTAATATATGGGACATAGGAAAAACAAGCACACCAGGAGGAAAAGTCAAAACAAGCCAACAACCAAACTAAAGCACATAACTGGGAGTTAGGGGGATTGGAGGCTGGGAGCAATCAGGAAAGGGAGGTGGTAGGTGATCCCCAGGGAATACAAAGATATGAAATATATATAATATTTAATAATAAAAGGAAATTTTAATAATAAAGCCACAATGAAAAAGAAATGGTGTAGGACTTGCCCTTTAGCCTGTCTTCCCAACCAGAGGCTCAGCATGTATAAATCAGCATAAATGTAAGATGTTTCCTCTTCTCCCGCTATCAACTCATCATGGCCTTGGCAAACAAACTCAAAACCTGCTGGCAACTTTGATCTCCTTATGCTTGAAACCATGGTCTGGAAGCTGATATGTCTTGGGTTTAAATGCTGCCTCTGCTTTGGGGCATTTGGGCTGTTTCTGTATTCTGGCTATTGGAAATAGTGCTACAATAAACATCCAAGTACAGGTGTCTTTTTGAATTGGTGCTTTGGATTCCTTTGGGTAGATTCCCAGAAGTGGAATTGCTGTATCAAATGAAAGTTATGGTGTATTTACACAATGGAATATTATTTTACTATCAAAAAAGACAAATTCGATGCATTTGTGATAACATGATGGATCTAGAAAGAATCATGCTAGTGGAAATAAGCCAGAAAGAAAAAGAGAAATACTGGGTGATCCCACCTCTATGCAGGAAATAGGGAGAACAAACAAGCAAAAGGAAGTGTAAAACTTAAAACCAACAAACGGTCAACAGAACTGAAGCATAGAACAAGGGAGGGGGAAGAAGGTAAAATTGGGGAAGAAAGCCGGGCGTGGTGGCACACATCTACTATCCAAGCGCTGGGGGGCAAAGAGGCCAGGGATTGCTTGAGTTCACGAGTTCAAGACTACCCTGGGTAACATAGTGAGAACTGATCTTGAAAAACGTAGCTGGGTGGGGTGGCGGGCACCTGTAACCCCAGCTACCTGGGAGGCTGAAGCTGGAGATCGCTTGAGTCTGTGGGATCAGGACTACCCCAAGCAACATAGTGAGACCTAGTCTCAAAAATATAAAATAAAATAAAATCAGAAAAGGAATGGCCACAAGAGATTAAGATGATGGTTCACAGGTGACAAGGTGATGGGAGAACTTCGGGGTAGACAATGATGCCAAAAATATAATACACATGTAATCAAATAAATCAAAAATAAAATGGAAAAAAAGAAATAAACACTAGTTGTGACACACACTGGCTTTGGTCCTTTGGTATGACTGTTTCATTTTTCATGATCCAGATCACTTCCTCAGCTAGACTGGTGATCACCATAATAATACCTCTTAGGTGAGTGGCCAGTTGAAGGACACAGTTAGGAAGTGGTTAGCCCAGGATCTGAAATCAAGTTGAGGATCCAACCAATATTTTGAGGTTTTTGACTTATTCTATCTTAAGCCTTCTCTATGCTACACTCTTCTTTCCTAGCATACCCTCTACCCTTCTCCTGTCTTTGAGTCCCACTGGTTATTCAAAAACTTAGTTACTATCTTCCCCAGACTCCATCAAACTCAAGAGAGCAGCTCTGCAAGGTGTATACTTCTTGAGGCTGGGGTGGACATGGTGTATTTCTGATGATGCCCATTGGTGAAATATAGTATGAAATCAATTTTGATAATTTATTGATATCGAACCTCTGATGGAATTGATAGTGACTCCTTGTGGTTTATCCAACTAATCCTGATTTTTCCCTTTTGCCTATTCTCCTAGTAGTTTTTTTTTCTTTTTTTCATTATCAACATGTTTCACAACTTTAGCAGAAAAGACGCATGTTGAAGTGGTGTAAAGTATTACAGAATGTCAGCGAAACAGACGTGGTCTGAAATCAAAGAAGGCAGAACCTGTGAGGTCCACAGTTCCAGCCTATGGGGCATCCAGTCCATACTCCTGCCCCCTCCCACCCTTTGTAGTTGCCACTGATTATGTCTGACAGTCCCTCATGCTGGTTGGCAATGCCCACATTTGCCAGTACTTAAGCTAATGCAATCAATGGCTAAGGAAAAGGAGAAATGAGTCATTCTGTTGCAGAAGTTGAGTGGGAATTTGGGAGGGGCTCTAGCATAAAGAACTGTGGTGCCTAAAGAGGAATAGAGGGGAGACAAAATGCAAATATTAGGAAGAGAAGAAGTCGTTTACAAGTTGCTTCACGTGGCTTAATGCCTCACAAGAACTCTTCTAAAACTGAATGAGAGGTCTTGTAGGGTGGACCTTCTAGAAATTGTAAAGGTCAACCATGCATATATATCTACTGAATACTCACTTCTTTCTGGTGACTGAGTATCTCTTGCCTTCTCAATGGTTTTTATTAGACTCTCAAACAGAGACATCATCCAAAAATGATTGTAAAGTGCTCTGCTCAGCTATTCAAATAGGAACGTAATCTTATCCCAGAAACCATGTGATCCACAGTGGACTCTCATCATATAAGGGAAGTGGTGAAATCTGAAAATTCTGCATATTCTCTAATGTGCCTGCTCATACAACAGGTGCCAGGGAGCAAGTTAGAGGAGGAAATCTATTTAGAGTTACAGACAGAGAGTGGGGTTTGCAAATATCCAGTGACAATGAGCCAGGGGGACTGGAATCCTGATCCTACCCCCAACCCTGTGACAGAATAGTAGGATTTGCTTCCAGGGTTATTTTATTTTGTTTAATTTTCAAAAGATGCTTCCTTATTCTCCATAGTTTGACAAGGAACCACCAGTTTCTTTTTACCTGACCCACACAGAGCTCTGGGGCACTATACGAGTGGCTCAAGTCCAGGGTGTATATGTGCTTCCACTGGTGGTATTAGTACTGGGGAATGGCCTGGGTCGGTGATAAAGGGGGAACGTGTTGGTTAAGTGGATGGTGCCTATTTAGACCTTTGTCCTTGGGACTGACTGGGTTAAGTGAGAACTTGCCTAAGGATAGCCATGATCAGGGTCTTCACCTTCAGTGTGGAATCAGAAGTGTGCTTGCAGCAGTCACTTTTCAGGATGAGATGAAAAGGTCTTATTCTATTTTCTTTCTGGCATTAAAAACAAAGTTGGAGGGGGAAAGGTAAGAAAGAAAGGAAGGGAGGGAAAAGATATGGAAGGAGGGAGAGATGGTGGGAGGGAGGGTCAGGTGGATTGAGGAGAGAAGGCCACAGTTTGAAGCTGATGGTCAGAGGAGACTTTCTGAGAAAGAGACATGTAAGTAACCCCAAGGCGGTTTGGAAAAAGCCATAGGGGTATTTATGACTACCCGCTTCTGGGCCATAGGTCTGTGCTAAACTTGGTCGTTAGGTGGGTCGTTAGCCCCAGAAATGTGTTGAGAAAGAAGAAAAGGCTCTGGACCAAAATCCTCCACAAAACCCTCAAGGTGTTATCTTCCTCATCCTCACCTTTTGCCATCCTCTCCTTTTCATTCATAGCCTGGATCCTGCTTCCAGCGAGGATGTGTACAAATCTGAGTCTCTCAGCAATCCTGTCTTTCCTAGCCTTCAGAACTCCCGGAACACTGAGAACCCATCCTGTGGAAATCACTTTTCCTGTGTTTATCGAGGGCGCATATCACAGAACTTCTCTAACAAAAGCTTGGAGGGTTTCTGTAGTGTAGTGGTTATCATGTTCACCTGACCTGTAGGGCTGACCCTACCTGACCTGACCCAAGAATGGCATGGTGCCCCTTCTGCCTCAGGACACATCTTCAGGACAGTGGGTAGGGATTTCTTCTGTTTTGGGGGTCATGGAGACCAGCCCTCCATGAATGTATTTCTTTAACCCTCTTGATAGTCTGGTAGGGTTCCATGGACTTACCGTGCTTCCTTGCAGATGCAAAAACTGGAAGAACTCATTCAGCTACTCAGTCAGCCCATCCTGTGGGTGCAAGAAACAAATTTTAAGGCAACGGGGTAACTGTCTCCCACAACCATGATCTTCAGAATCAGGGTCTCTTACATTAAATCAATCCTTTCCCAATCCCAGGGCATCTAAATACCTATTTCCTGCACCTGGAAGTAAAGGGACTGAATCCATGCCACGTGCTACCTTTTCGTATCAATTATAATGATAATTATATATCATATGTATTGTATATACTTATCAGTCTATAATGATTTCTTATTAATAGCTAATAGTTTAAAATACGGTATACATATGGAACAAGGGTCATTGTCAACCACAAATAAAAGTAAGTCCCTGAGTTATTCTTCTATTCTCAACAAATACAGACTGAGAACCTTCAGGAAGTCAGAAGAGACAGTGAATGAAAAGATTCATCGTATGAAGAGAGATGAGCCAAGGAAGGCAGACCAGAAGTAAAAGTAAAATGTACAGAAGTGTCAACCTGTTAGAATAGTCTATTTGACTTCTAAAGATCATCTGTTTTGCTTAAATCATTAAGTAAAGGCGAGGGGCATGCTGTGGACAAAATTGAAACAGAAAGGATCATCCAAGTGCGTTGGAAGGGAGATGGAGTGCTTTTAAATGGTCTGAAGAGTGGAAGTAAAGATCTGAAGATCAAAGATGAGCTCTTGGGCTCTGGACTGTTTCACATGGATCATCGAGGTGTCCAGATCCATGTACATTATATTAAATAGTAGAAAAGCAGAATTTCCTTATTTAGAAACCAGCAAAGTAGAATTTCAGTCTCTCCCCCTTGTGCACTAATGATTTCCCCGAACAAGTGGTCAGGAGCCCGTCAGTGTAGTCTGCACTTACATGAGCATGTGCTACTAGCAGCCTCCTCAGATCTCTAGTTTGTGACTGCACTTTCCTTCTGGATGAAACCCAAATGGTAGTTTGGATGGCTGCTTCAGTGAGAGATGGGGAGGTGGGCATTAGTAAAGCAGTTGTCTGGGTTCATTTCCATGGGGATCCAGGTGACTTTACATCTGAAGGTTTATGTAGCCACGGCAGTTCTCATCAATGCCTGGAGTCATTTTGCTTTAAAGCAGCTTTTTGATGAAACACATTCACCGCAGTCTATGTAGCAGCTGTTAGATAGGTAGTTAGAGGAAGTGGTAATTTGTGGTTTTCTTTTCCTTTATGTCAGTTTTGTTAATGTAGTTGCGCATTTCCCTTTTCACCAGAGGAGAGATTTACTGACGCTTAGTATAAAGACACTTAATGAAATTAATATCTTAAAATATTTTGGCACCTTAAATGAGAGTGATACCATGAGCTTCCGAGGAAAGGTTTTTAAGCGGGAGGCCAGTGAATTTCGGAAGAAGAGACGGACAGTAAGGAGAGTGAATCAAGGAGAAATCCACAGGTTTGGTTCTGTAGGTATTCAAATTTCGATGTGTGCTTGCCTTCTTTTTTTTTCAGTACTTTTTTCCGAAGAGATTAGAAGCTTAGTTTCATAGTTCTGCCTCTTTTTTTTTTTTAATATATTTTATTCTAGATGTTTCTGCCACTTAGCACTTGTGAAATCAGACTGTAAATGGGGATGAGGTGGTAAATTGTATTGAAAAAGAGATTTCAAGTGAACAGATTTTCACTTGAAAAAAAGAAAAAGACTAGCTTTGGAGTGGAATTCTAATACACAAACTCCTAGCTAGAACAGAAATTCTATTTGGCTTATAAATAGCCTCTGTTGTATTTAAAGTTTTTTTTTAACTATCTTCACTGTTATTTTAGAACATAGACGAGGATTTAAGTAGTTAACCCATGATTAAAATATTTGTAATATTGAAATTCCTTCCATCACAACCTTAAAGTGGCTTGGTAGAGGATTTGATTAGTCGGATTATGCCTAGAATAGGAATTCTCTTTTTTTGAAGAAATGCTGACAGTCATCTCAGCAAAGATCTCACTGGGTGACTTGCAGATGGTTGTGTTTTTAAGAAACATGACTGCTATTTTTATCTTGGGTGGTTCATGGCTTGTTTTAAAATTCTTAGAAAGAATAGTTCAAACTATCAAAGATACTGTAAACAAGTATCCGAATAAATGCGTTGGAGAAGAGAGTGAAAGTTACCTTCGAGATTGAAAGACTTGGTTTTCATTCTGTTAAGAAGTTTCTGCCTTATTATTGCTTGTGAATGAAAAGAATGCTCTGAACTCATCTTACTACAGAGTTCTAGAGAGTTCTGTGTAAGAACTACCAACTGTCGGTTGCTGGAGCTTTGCTTGCATGTAACATGGGAGGCTACCCCATCTGTGAAAGGGCTACAGTGTATGTTGGGCAGTTCTTGTTGTAGGAATGTTCCTTTACAGGATGACTTGGTTTTGCTTGCTTTCTTCAGGGTGGGAGTTCTCACCCTCAGTGCTACTCTCTCTTGGTGTCTTTACTGGGCCGGCTATCTTGTGCATTGCGTAATGATGGCAACAACCTTAGCTTCTACCCAGTAGATGTTGGTGGCAAACTCTATCAGTTGTGACACCCCCCCAAAAAAAAATCTCCCCACTGGACATTTGACACTGGAGCACAAATGATCACCCAGTTAAGAGACACTACTCAGGGATAAAGAATCTTTTTTGTTCATATGAGCAATAGACTGGCTTCTGAAAACCATGTAGATACATCATAGATAACTGATAATATATATGTCTGAGAATAGAATGACTACAAACAGTCTTTAAATGAATATGATGCTCAAAATAATAGCCACTCAGCCCTTGAGAGGCCATAAACCCTAGAAAACTACACCCAAGTAGTAATGAATCAAGCCCAAGAAAACTATGCCCCAAGTCGTAATGAATTCTCTTTTTACTTAAAATCTAGCTGGTGATGATTTGTGTGAGAGGAATTTCTTGAGGTCAGGATGATGTCATTGTTGGGTCATTGCTGTCACAGCATCTCAGCAGTGCACATCCCCCTGGGGATTCCTGGTGCAATGAGATGGGACCCTCCCCCTGTTGCCATGAAGCACCGGGGGCTTCCCCCAGGGCTTCGTCACTAGAGCATGGGTGTCCCTCACCTCCTTTTGTTTCCCATTGGAATCAGGTTTATGCCCAGTTTTATCTTCTTACTGGCCCTTAGAAACCACATCCATAGTTAGCCTCATCAAGAGCCTGACTGCTTGAAACTCTTGTTTGGTTTGAGCTTATTTTAACCTTAAAAACTGAACCAAAGAACCTACTTTTCACTGCTTTTCTCTCCATGGAATCAAGAACTACCAAAGGTTGTATCTATAAGAGTTATAATAACCACTAAAAGAAACAGCACTAAAGAAGAAAACATGTCTGTCTCCCAATGACCATATGCACAGCTTGGTGTAAGGAATCCCTGGTGTCTCACCATGGAGCAAGGCTAACCACAGCATGAATTATCTGAATTGAATTTGAAGGTATTTCTGCTGAGAATGATGGGTAAAGCAGCCAGTCAGAACCTAGAGTTTTCCCACAGCACTCAGGAGCTATGCGTTCGCATTTCATTAAGATCATTCATACCATGATTGGCTATCATCTCTGGAGGGTATTGGGGACTTTCCAGCCCCTGTTGCCCACTTTTGGTCTTTGTAAGATAAACGTATCTCCTTTCATGGGTCATCTCCTCTGGTGAGTTGGGGATTGTTCAGTCCACCATTCAGTCATCTCCTGAGAGGTGGTTTTCAATTAGGGAGAAAGAAAAACCCCAACAGTGAAATTAAAGTAAAAAGGGGTCCTTCTCTCTCTCTCTCATACCATCCTTAAGACCTTGGGCCCTTGACTTAAATGACTCAAAGCCTCAGTTTCCTCTTCCACAGAATGTTCCTCATGCTACCTGTCCTGTCTTAAGATTGATTTCTGGAACCCAAAGTTGATAATGCGCATTCTGAACATAACTTAGCACTGCATAAAGTCATGAGTTCTAAGTGTTGTGTAGCATTAATAAAACCAAATGCAATGTCTTGATTTCCAACACCAAACAAAGAAGGACCTAGCATCCCATCTCATCTTGCCACACATCCCCAGGGGGACATGTCCATGCTAAGACAGCCATGGACTCAACAACAATATCAGCCAGGCCTCTAGAAAATTCCACTCACATAAATCACCACCAGATAGATTTTAAGTACAAAGAGAGTCATTACTACTTTGGACGTAGTTTTCTTGGGTTTAATTATGGTGGCCTGTCAAGGACGGCGTTTACTATTTTGAGTGAGACTGTCTTTTTTTAGTGACCACAGTACTGAAGCTACTGGTTTATAGGTGACACCTTCGAATTTTTTCTGCAGCAGAGTCACTGAGCCACTCAGTGAATACACAGTTTCGAATTGCATCATGCTGCGTGCAGATAAGGGACAGATTGCTGTATGTGTTAATGAGGTTTGCTTTCAACAGACTCTGTTTTCCCTCCGCTCTTCAATCTGGCTAGCAACAGTCTACCCAAAGCTGTAGGAGACTTTACACAGCACACTCATCTCAGTTTTCCTAAAGTTCAGCCTAGACAACAGGAGTCATTGGTGTCCCATCAAGGAGACACCTTGATAGGTGGTAATGAAATAGCAATTCCAGTGACAAAATTCCCAACAAATGGAGTTAAGGCTTACGTAAGTTTAGGGAATAAAATACTAAGTGTAGAGGAATTTTTGTGTATATTCATATATTGCAATAAAAAGAGAAGTGATGAATGCTGGAGACAAAACTATCTCAGATTATCTGTTTTTATAATCCCTATTTGGATTTTAAATCAAATTATCCTTTGACACGGTTTCATTTTAAAGATGGTTTCATTTCATAGTAATCAAAATGTTGACCCAGAACACTGTGGTATCCAAATTGTATATGCATATGATCCAATTTGATAATCTTGTCTTTTCTGTTTTCTTCATATACTGTTTAAAGTTCTTCTACCTTCTTAGAGCTTTTCATCATTTTAGAAGTTTCTTTCATTGTTTTTTCATGTTGCATTGTTTTAGAAATACCTTTGATCCACTTATCATGGACAGACAGTGTGAGAGTGTAAGTGCATTAGAAGAAATATTCATGGAAAATGAAACTTACTTGTTAGACCATCATGGACAAACTACTTTCTTTATTTTTTAAAATTCACATGATGTTCTTTAATTTTTTTTACCCAACTCAGTATGGCCTCGATGCATAGAACATTAATAAAAAATATAGTTTCCTTTCTCAGTTGTATATTTTTATTTGGAAAAAGCAAATACACCATTAAACAGAATTATTATATCAATCACCTATGAAGTTAGAAAAAATGCAAAGCTTATTTAAATAAATGTGAGTTATTTTTAAATTGTGACTCAGAGTCACAATTTAATTGGCTCATTAATTGGCAGGAATTCTAAATATTTGGAGAGCTTTGGCTACACACAAACAATCTTCCTCTCCTTTATACTAATAGCCAGTTAGTACTGTCATAGAAAATTAGAAATGAGATCTATTCACAGAGGAGCAAATCCACAAGTCTCTATCATGTGTTCCACATATATCTCTTTGTAAAATGTGCTGTGCTGTGAACTTTCTAGTCTGTTTTAGCACTTTACTCTGTAAACAGCCTCCCTCCTTGGTCACCTGTGCTTCCTTAGCTGCCTGTTACTCTTGATTTTCTACACTCAGTCTGTTTAGGCTCATTGACCTTGAGCCAGGTAGCTGGAAACAAGCACAGGATGGGGTCCCAGGAAGCTGAATTTTGGTTCTAGGAATGATGAAAGGAGTCTGGATTAGAGTCAGCATGTGACAGAAAGCAGAGACGAAAACTCTAAATAGACAAGTTGGAGAAAGCAGAGACGCAGAAGCAACTTGGGTTCCAGGTCAAGTCAGACCACAGAACGGTGAAGTGTAACTGAAATTTGACCTTAAGGATTGAGACCAGATTGCATCCAGGACCTGGAGTGTGACTTCAGCACAGGGAAGAGTCAGTTCCCATGCCAGGTGGCTGCACCTTGGAGCTAGGATTGCAGGTTAGTTCCAGACCATCGCAATAAAACAAGTCACATGACTTTTCATTTTCCAAGTGGGCATACAAATTATGTTTGCAGTAGCATAGAGTTTATAAAGTGTATATAGAAGGATCATGTCTAGAGGATAATAGACATACCTTAATAAAAAATTCTTCATTGCTGAAAAATGCTAACCATCATGTGATCCTTCAGAGAGTCAGATCTTCTTGCTCTCCATGAAGGCTTTTATAAAAAATGAGTACCTGCAAAACACAGTCAAATGAGGTGGGTGGTGCCTGCAATTTAGCAAGAAGGACCTTACTTTCCTCAAGAAGGAGGAGAAAAGGAAAAGGGTTATAACAGGAGATATGTGAGGTGAGACAGAGTTAATCTACGTAAAAGGTGGCCCTTTGTAGAGACAGGAAGTAACACCAATGTCCTAACAACTCATTTTAAGGTGAAAGTGCTACAAAGCATCTTGACTTTGAAGGTTACCTTAACATGTGGCAATTTTCCATTGTGTTACTTTACACAGCATTAGCTAGCTGTACTGTCTGGTACCTTAGCATACCTTTTCATGAGAAGAATGGGGCGTGTGGTGGTTTGGAGTGGATCAGAGTGGTGTGGGGTGGAGGGAGTTAGAGAGGTATGTGGTGGGATGGACTGGGGGGCTGGAAAAGAGTGGAGTGGTTTGGGATGCACTAGAGTGAGTTGGAGTGGAGTGATGAGGAATGGAGTTGATCATAGGTTTCATGCTGAACTGTGTTGATATCACCAGTTCTTCCATCTGCTTGCTCAACTAGCCCTCAATATACAACTTTCTGCAATTGTAAAATAGAGCAACGATGGTCTCTTCTAGATTTGACATGAATGTTCAATGAAAATATTGAATATATGTCCTCACCCTTTCTATTTTGCCATGATAGTAATGTAGAAAGATAATCACTATTATTACCATGTATGGGATAAATGGTTATAAAAGGTGACAGTTATTGCTATTAAATTATTTGGTGCAGCTGTGTTATTTTTACAAGCAAATGATATCAATTTGTTTTAATATAGTATACTGTCATAAATGGGATTTTCAGATGAAAGTGGCAGTATGAAGGAAGGTGAGATGTCTGGGAATCAACCGGTACTTACAATATAATGAGACACTTTTAAAGAAAGAAAAATTACAGTATGTGACAATGGCAGCAAGGAAAGTATGTATATATAACTCTCCCTTTGATCCCCTCTGATGAGAGGGATAACTTGAATGAGTTAAGAAATTAGAGCTCGGGGTTGTAATGAGTATATCATCTTGGAAAACCAAGAAGGCATATAAGTCACTCATCCCCAGGTTGTATGATGTCTGGTGTATTTTTTATAGAATAGGTAGTTCATAAATTTACTAGACTTCAATTTAAGAGGTTCTGTTTAAAGACCATTTAAAGCAGAATGAGGTTGAGAAAATAATAGCCCCCTATTATAGATTCTGATCATTGTATTATGTTACATTTCCTTGGTGGTGAGCAGTAAAAAAACTCTGCAGTAAACAGCCGTCCTCTAGAAAAGGCAGAAGAAGAGAAGGCTTCTTTCACAAAAGAGAGAATGGAGGGACAGGCTGGAAAAGAATAGAAATGTACTTAGAGCAGCTTGGGGTGGTGGGAAGCAGGGGTGACATTGGTGTTTGGGAATAGTGGATAGTCTTCTGGGATTAAGGGCTCTCTCACTCAGGATTCAGACTTCTAGAGGGCAGAATTGCATGGGCCTTGCTGGGCTGACATGACCTTGACCACAGAAAAGCAGACTCACACAACTCTTTCTATTGGAAGTGTCAGAAGTCTTCAAAAGAAAATTAAAAAAATAAAACAGAAGTTAGATAGGCAAAAAAAAAAAAACCACATCAAATTCCCATTCTGTATCTTCATTTTCAAGTGGCCAAAGAAATGGAATAAAAGAATAGCTCACTATCTTTAAGGAATGATGTACTAAAAATGCAGAGTAGTTGACAGCACTACTTATTTTTGTATGTGTGACATACACACACACACCTTACATACCTGACCTTTTGTGAAGTTCATGTGTGTGACTGGTGAAATATTAAAATAGCATCAGAGGTTAAGCTGGAGGTAGCTTTCATTACAGACTTCATATAAATTAATCTGAAATTCCCAGCAGTTTGCTCTAAGGCATTAATTTCCCTGGTGTCAGGAAGACTTGTAATTGGTTGTGATGTATTTTTAATGATATTTATTATCTTCCAAGTGTTTCTAGAAAACTCAGTGAGACATGTAATTTAATTTGATTTGAATCTTCTTGTATATTTTCTATTTCTTTTCAAGTACTGGTATTGGACAGAAAAGCAACCACTTTTAATGTTTTACTTCTATTTGTTATACAAAAATCCTGTAAATGGAGGCATGTTCCTAAGAGAGTGGGATGGCCACATTCCTCTAAAAAGAAAATATAGCTTGAAAGATTTTAATTCAATTTGAAAGTGTGCTTTCCATCACTGATCCCCAAAAAGTCATTTGTATCCTTGCTTTCAAAATGATGTTAAGGATTATCAGTATAAAGTAGTTTATTTTTCTAACTATTCTACTTATGTGGACTATAATGATTACTCTTCCTTTATAGCTGCAAAGGGCTTTGTAGTTTGCCATGTCTAACCTGCCTTATCTCATTAAAAGGGACTAAGACATTTAAAGAGTTACTACTGCTGTATTTCTTCCGAGACTTGTCCATTCTGGTTACCAAGGGAACCATTTCCAAACTCAGCTTAATCTGAGCTTACCCAGCTATCCAGTTCACTGTGATTTTGCTAGTGTTTTCCCATTCTCATGAAGCTGTGTAGTTGAAGACAGAAAAAAAGGTTAAAGGATCAGCATCAGATAGCTTATTCTTTACTTCGTCATTTCCTTTTTGGTAGGAGAAGCTCATTTTGCCTTTTGCAGCTCACACATGGGAGAGCTTGTTTGGTAGAAGTCCCTTTGATGAAAGATTGAGTTAAATCTGTCACACGACCCACGGCCAACACCTGGGGCCAGAGATCCAGCTGCATGGGCCTGTCAAATTTTCTCATTTGTTGTAAACACAAGTAGTGTGGAAGTTGGCCCTTTGCCAATTGCATTGAGGCCAAAGGGTCCTGGATTCAGTTAAGTTCTAAAGGATCCATGTGTCATTTAGAGCTTTTATTTCCTCTAAGAAATTTAATCAGTTATCTTGATAACACTGAAATCACCTACCAGCTGCGTCATTTCTAATTTGTTTTGGAGATCTCAAGATTGGAATTCTTTTTAGGGTCTCTCTAAAGACCCTGTGGATTCTCACCCTGTGCTCCATGAAGATGTAGAAAGAATGTTGAAATAATCAGCATGCCACATCTTCCTAGAAGCCACTGTGTTGTTGCCCTAAAGTAAATAGCTATTTTTATTTGTTTGTTTTTCTGTCTCATTAGCCATGATAAATAGTTCTCGTAAGTTGGAGAAGGTTGTCAGAGAGAGGTTGTATTCTGAACATTTGTGTTAGATGTGAGAATTGAAGAGGTTTGGAGAGGTACCATCTACCATGCTGGGAGACTCTGCCATCACAGAAAGAATGTAACATTTCTTCAGGGAAGGGGAAAATCTCTTTCAGAATAAATATTTCTTGAACACTGTGGTCAAAGCAGTAGGTTGAGCAGTAGGTTGAGTTGGACAAACAAGAACAACCCCCTGTGGCACGTGCCTGTAAGCTTCAGCCTATGAAGCAGCTGGGACTAGCTATCACAGGTCGAGTCCTGCTTGGGGCAACACAGTGAGACCTAGTCTCAAAAAAATAGCTGGGCGTGGTGGCACATGCCTGTAATCCCAGCTACCTGGGAAGCTGAGGCTGGGGTTGCTTGAGTCTGTGGTACCCTGGGCAACACAAGTCTGCCATGGGCAAAAATAGTGAGACCTAGTCTCAAAAAAAAAAAAAAGAACAACTCTCTATTGAGTAACAACAGCTTGACTCCTCCTCCATGTGCTTGGGATTTTTGGAATGTAGCCATGAAAACCCCCAAATACCAGGGCCAGCTGTAGAGCTGGTTGTTCCTATCTCACACCATCAACCCCTTCCTGAATTGGGCATCAGAGGTCAGTTAACTACCAGTGCTGATAAGCCTGGCCCACCTATGCCTTAGGGAATAGTTTGTAAATAATCTGCCCTTGGTTCTCTAGATAATAATATTCGCAAAGCTAATGAGTGTAAGACTAAACTAATCCTAAATTGAATTTCTTTCTTTTGATGTGGAAATGTAAACACACGTAAATGCTTCCTAGGCTGATGCTCAAGGAAAATGAAGTATGGAATGTCAAAATCGCTTTCATTTGCTGATATATGTAATTATGGGGATGGTGTCCCTTCGCCCCAGGGGGCTAGATCACTGTGACTTAAGCACAGTAGATCAAGATGATGGTTCATGGGTGAAATGGTGGAAGGAAAGCCCTGGGGAATACAATGATGTTTATATATATATATATAAAATATAATATATTATATAAATATAATAAAAATATATTTATATATAAAACATCATTGTATTATATATAACATATATACATCATTGTATATATGTTACATCATTGTATATATGTATATTGTATATATGTTACATTGTATATATGTTACATAATATTGTATATTATATATAATATATATTGTTATATATTGTATATACAACATTGTATATATGTTACATAATAATTACATCATTGTAGTATATATAACAAATATGTTATATTTGTTATTATATATGTTATATTTGTTATATTTTACAATGCTGTAAAATATATTATACAACAATGTTATATATATATATATATATATATATATGATGGTAGTAACAAAAAAAGAAGATGCTTTCCCCGCCTTTTAAAAATTTCAGAGTGTTTACATGTTATTACTTCCTCTAGCTCCACAAGAAGCATTAGTTATCAAGATTTACTTGGGTTTCTTTTCAGGAAATTTAAATAATAAATATAAGAGCATATAACACAGTACCTATTAAATGAAGAGTTTAGTGTCATCAGTTTGATTGGTTGGTTTGACTTGATTTTTGGTATGTTTTTAGTTAAAATGTGGATGAGTTTCAGTTATTTTCAAATTAAGTCCATCTGTATTTGTCTGGCATGTGGTGGTTCACTTAACATCCTCACAGACTTCATCTCTTTATCCTTCTACCAACACTATCATTAGCAGGAAGTTGTTCTTTTATTTATTTAGGACAGTGTTAGCTGAGTCTTGACTTAAATAACTTAGTCAAGTTTTATAACTGGCTGATCAAAGACCCTCAGCTTCAAACTAGTAAATCTGACTTAAAATCCTTTGTAACAGGTAACTTACCACATGTTCATGGTTCTCTGCAAAACCTCAAAATACTTCTATTAATACGTAACTAATTATTGTCTCCTTTTTTTGCTGACACGGGCTTCTGAAGCAATAGACATGGTCTGCTATTATTTTCCCTGATAGACAAAACACTCCTTTCCCTAGTGTTTTCTGTATTTTTAATTACTTGAAGCTATTAGTGGTTGAATCTCCATGGGCACTTCCCACTGTGATTTTCCAACCTCTCTCTCTAGTGCATTTTCAAAGACTCAACAGCTTTAAAGTCAAACATCTCCCCTGTGTTTCCATGGAGGCCTGATCATTTTAAAATTTCAAATATTTTTTCACCACAAAGAAAGCAATACATGTTCATTATAGAAAACTGGAAACTGTGCCAAATCTTAAATATTATAATCCATCTGCACAGTGACAATATTTGGAGTTACACCTCTAATCATTTTTCATTCAGTTCTTTAAAATCTTGTACTGTTGTTCTAGTAACATTTATCCTCCAAAATATTTTTAGTTGATGATAGTACTTAAGCAATTTTCCTTGCTTTAACAAACTACAAAAACCTCAGTTTGAATAGACATGCATTGTTTCTTAAACTAGAGGTGCTTTCATTTCCTAATCCTTCCTTGTGCCTGATGATTTTAGCTTCTTGTCCTCTCCTAGAGACCTAAATGGATAGAAGCACTAATGTCATAATATGTGTGACTCTCCAGTCATTGTCAAAATGAGCTGAATCTGTATTTCATCCAAGGGGGTGCTTTTCCTGCTCTCCTTTGAAGAGCTTGATCATGGGCCCCTCTCCCCTTCACATTCTCTCATTAAAGTTGACTGTGTGCAAAGTGTTGTGAGTTTAGTAATTTCACCAAAGAATTGAAAGGGGCACTTGTCGCATAGACCACACAATCACACACTGATTTATACCAGCCCCTCTTCCATCCTCGGAGTCCTTCCCATATCCACAATAGCATGAAGCTTCTCTCCAAGGCACCAATTTTCTAAAAAACAAAATCTGCATTTTTTTAGCAGTAGCTCTGGCCATCGCCCCCACCAGCCTGCCTTTCTTTCTTATCCTTCTTGATTGTGAGGCACATGCTTTCTCCATCTTGCTTCCAAGAAAATATTACAAAGACCTTCTTGAATAAATTCCAGGTGAAATGATATAAATTTATTACCTTGACACGTATTTATGGAGGGCCAACTCTTGGCTCTTTTCATACATTACATTGATAAAGCAAGTGCTTTCGACCTATGACTGGTGAAAATGTAAATCTCACAGCCTGTGTAACACCTGTGTAACACCTATGCTACTATTATCACACCCTCACAAATATGAATTCATTCAATCCTATGGTGGTGTTGATTAAGAAACGCATTTTGCAAGTTAGTAAGCTAAGGCACAGACATGCTAGTTAACATGCCCAGTGTCCCATGGCCTGCCAGAGCAGGTGAGAGCCTCAGGATTCTAGATCTAGAATGTGTTGCATAGTCTGTGCTGTGTCTCAACATGAAAGATCTGTGATTATACTCTCCTTTTTATTTTGGGCATCCCTTAACCAAGTTGGGTTGTCATCAGTATTAGTTTGTACTTCTGTCCTGAAGAAAGAGCTAAGCTGATAATTCAAGCAATTCATTTTTCAGTATTACACACTTCAAATGTCTACATCTGCCATGCCCTTCTCCCATTTGATTTTGACTTATCATCATGAAAACAATTTAGATCTTTATAATGGAGTGCTAGGCGCTTGAAATTAAAATTTTAGCTAAATTGTTTAACTAAGGTGGCCACTTTGCCTTAATGACTCTTGTTTGTTTCAGTGACTGCTTTTAAATGGCTCTTGGTTATTAACAAGATGGCAGGTTCATCAACTCCAGGACCGATGTTATCTTGGCTTTCTATGAAAAGGTGTGGACTAAGTAGAGGGGAAGGAAGCTTTTGTCATTGTGGCAGAGCCCATTCTTACTCTTCTGCTGTGAGTAGACAGAGCTGTGGATTTGGTGAAGTCAACTGAACACATCTCTTAGTAGCGCCTGAGAACAGGGCTTCTCACCCACATGGTGGGACGCCTTGTATCTCACCCATGGGGTGGGGCACTACCCTAGCCACATGATGGTAGGGGTGAGCGGGTGCCTTTCTCACACCCAGTGGTTTCACAACAGCTGATGAAATGCATTACTCTTTTGAGAGAGTGAGAGTAAAGAGTATTATAAAAATTCAGTCCTGCTCAGGGTAGTCTTGGCATCTGCTTCATCTCAGTTGGTGCATTTCCAAAAGAAAGAGGTGCATGAAATTCAGGAGGGACAACACAGCCCTCGTGAAGCTGTAAATCAGAGCTGCTCAATTTCCAGTTTTACTCAATGCCTCTGCTAGGAACAGTAGTGAGAAACCCATCGATTCACCATCCTTATGTACATCTGTCTCTCTGACAAGACATCGGGCAGCAGCTCCTTTACTCCAGCGAGAACTGTGGCCCCCTCGCCTAGATTGTCTCTGTCACAGACACCTTCAGTATTGGTAGCAACCTCCCCAACTCCCATGCTCCCAGCTGTGTGGAAGATTATCATTTATGATCATTGTTTAAAATGCAAAACTATAAAAGATTGAGGCTCTTGATGATTGCACATTGATGAACAGATTTCCTGGGAAGCTAGAACTTTATAATTGATTGATTGATTAATTGATTAATAATTATAGTAAGTCACAAATTAATAATTTGAGAGTCAGATCTGCTAAGTTTTGCAGCTCCATTTTAAAAGTACCTGATTGAAACATTTTCAAAAAGGAAATTTTAATCATGCTATTCATTGATTGATAGGACATAGCTTGAAATGAATAAATACACCATTCAACAGGTGCTTAAAAGCTATGCTTTCATTGGCTTTATCAAGGAGAGTTTAGGATTTGGTTTTTCTGTGTCTGGTGAGCTCCTGTTTTCCTGTTGTTTTCACTTAAATGGGATTAATTTGGGGTAATCTGTGGATCTAGTGAAATATATTCTTTGAAGGTTTTGTGTCCAACTGTTTATTATGTTCAAGTCTATTGTCCTCAACTAGTGGGACATAAGATTTAAAAGACAGAACAAGATTATCAGTGGCCTCTTGCAACACCCTATGTCATTTGTCTTTAAGTCTATTCATTGCATAAACACTAAACCACATGTACATGAAGTAAGACAGGAGCAGTAACAGGGAATATTGTTAGGAGTTGCTAGGAGTCACATCATAGACTATTGGTATATGAGAACAATATATACTTTAATTGTAGAAATAGTGAGGGAAAGGGACTTAATTAGCCAAATCTATGGCAGAGTTCCCTGCAGGTTTTACAGTACATTTTGTTTGTGTGTGTCTGTGTGTTTTTATTGAAGTAACGTTAATTTACATTTACATTTCAGGTGTACAGCACTATAATTCAATGTCTGTGTGCATTACATTATGATCCCCACCGCAAGTCTGGTTCTATTTTTCACCATACAGTTGAATCTTGATACAAGATTCTCCCCCAACCCTTTATGCTATGATCACTACCATTCTGTTGTCCTAACCTAAAGGTTTTTGTTTTGTTTGCTACCTTTGTTTCTTTATCTTCTACCCTGAAATCATGCTTTATCTTCCTCCACTATTTCTTTTCTTTAGTGTAATCCCTTAAAATTCATCCATGTGGTTGCAAATGGCAAGGTTTCATATGTTTTTTTCATATAGCTGAAGAGTATTCCATTGGGAATATGTACCACAAATTCTTGATCCGTCCATCCATCACTGGCACTTTGGTAATTTCCATATCCGAGCTGTTATGAATGGTGTTACAGTGGACACAGGGTTCTGTTTTATTTGCCATATTTCATACACAAACACAACATTGGAACAAAAGATCTGAAAATAAGCCAACTATTTCAGACTTGAATGCCAGTAGGGTAACTGCTGAAATAAATGTGTGACTTTGCAAGTAAGGCATAAAATTAAGAACTCCTGAGATCTGAACTGAACTGGAGTGAACTGCTGTCACTTAAAGACATTCCGAGGCAACTGAAATTATAATCAGTGTTTGAGCCAAATCAAACATCTGAAGTCTACATTTTCCCTCTGAGCTATCAATTTTGATCACTTGTATTAACCTTTGCATGGAAATATGGGAAGTTGAACTTTAAATCTAAATAGAATAATCATATCAAAGAAGGGTATTCTGGGAGTATTTTTTTTAATTTCTTAAATCATTCCAGAGTGTCTCTTCTACTTCAAAAGAGGGACTGTGTCAGGGTCCAGTTAATTATGTTGAGCAACTAACTTTCTTCTCTCTAAACAGTACAGAGAGCTTGTATTTTCATTACCTAGTTCTAACAGACTTATCTGGAGGTTCTTCCAGAGACAATATTCACCTTACATCATCTTCATCATCCTTAAACATTGGCAAAACATGTTTGGTTTTGTCTTCATACAGAAAGTATATGGAAATCCTTATCATAGACTCACTGTGTTAGGTTTTGTTTATCTCTTATCCTTAGAGAACTATCAAAGTCAACCTTGACTGCTACATTAAAGAAACCATAACAATTATTCAGATTATTCAAGTGGAAGGTTCTTAGAGCTTTACTTGCAGAGATCTCCCAAAGAAGGCCTCAGAAATCAAAGTTAAAGCTGTGTGCTTTGCAAGTAGGATGGGTTGGTGGGGAACTGCTGATGCCATTAGTGTGACAAAGAGAAGGAATTCATGTTCAGGATCTCATTGGCTCCCAGATTTCATGGAGCTCACTCCACCAAGCAGAGGAATAATTCAACAGGACATCCATGTCCGCAGATGGGCTAAATGCCTCCTCCATGTGCTGGGAACTCAGATTGGTCCTTGTTCTTCTAGTTTCTTAACTTTTTTTTCTTTATCCGGCCCCCTCCCTTTCCATTCTTTTGAGTTCTGACCTATTTTGGGTACACGCAGGGAGCTGGTGGTGAGGCTGCCACCCTTCCCCTCGGCATTCGCTTTGGGCGGCCCCTGCCTTTCCTCTCCGCTTCAGGGTTTAGCACAGTGTGATTATCTGGCGATTTTTCCAAAATATTTTCACCGCGCAGCATCCATCACAGTGGCGCTGATCGGCACTACTAGAGAGCTGCCCTGTGTCTGCACAGTGCCAAGCAGGGAGTCAGATTCACAGATGCTGAATCCTTGCTCCTGGGATAAGCAAGACAGCCAGGGGTGCCACTATGCTCGCTGGCACCTGCGTGAAAAACAGACCCAGGGAGGCCTCACGACGAAGTCTTCAATTCACCCAAAGTGATGATCACCATCATCATACGACAGCAAGATAGTGGGTCTCTCTGATCATGGGTAGAGTATGCCAATGTTTGAGCGGCATTAATAGGACTGAAAGCCATGAGCTCTCGGACTCAGTGCAAACAGCTGAATGACAACCAGGAGCTAATACAGGCTCTTCTCAGGTTATTTAGGATCTGGACTTAATGGTCACGTGATCTTGCCTGGAGTCTCTTGACTCCATGGATCCCGTGCAGACATCCAGACCTCCCAGACACCAACAGTAAAACCTGTCTAGTTGCTCAGAAGACTGGGGGTTACGGCTGGATGGTTAATACCGTCTTTTCTTTGTCTACAGCAGGATAAACCCAGGCTTCTGGACCCTCTGGATTATGAAACAGTCGTTGACGAACTTGAGAAGACCTATGGCAATGGCCCCCTTCGAGACCTCCTGTTCTTCCCCAGTGATGACTTTTCAGTAAGTGATCTCTTTCTAAAGCACACAGTCATCCTCCCAGGTGGTGCGGCTGTCTTAGGGCTCAGTCCTTTTCCAGGGCCCCTGACATCAAGTCACTGCACCATCCACAGAGTCTCTAGAAAGCCCGGGACAACCTACAGATAAGCAGTGGTAGGAGCAAATCAAGATGCTGTCCCACCTGGATCTGCATCCCAGCCAAAGTCTGCATCTCTAACCCTGCTTCATGGGGCCTCCAGAACATGTCTTTCTTCAGGCCATATTTTTTATTTTTTTTAAATAATTTATTTATATATAAATTTCACATCTCTGTGATCTCTGGGGTTCACTCCCCCAGGCCATTTTTTTTAAACTGAAAGGTCCAGAACAACAGAAACTAGCCAATAGCAGAGGCAGAAAATGCATGGCATAAAAGATAGCATTCTTACAAATCATCTTAATCAATGATGATTGAATTAATGATTTGTCATTCATCTCAGCTTTCCTTGCAGAAGAAAATGTGGAGGCTTGTGGGCAAAGACAGGTAGGACTTGTGATGAGGCATTCCCCCTGTAGGACAATGCGTGATGACACAGATGACATCCTGACAGGTGACGGCGAGAATGAAAAGGAAATTCGTTTTGGAGACAAACACAGTGAAGTTATGGGTGATCGGCACCTATGGAAGCCAAATATTCAATTTATGGTCATCATAGACATTTAAAACTTATTAGTAGATATCTATGTTAACAGAAATCTCAGCGAGCAAGATGGTGACCTTTCTTGTGTTTCACTAAATGAAAGGTATTTTGAATCATCACAGCACCGTCGTATTAAACAGAGGACTGGCAACTTCAAGGAAACCCTATGACAGTGCCATAGAATCAAACCCTCAAATAGTCTTCAATCCATTTTCGCTCTTGCCTCTGGGACAGATCTGATTTGGCTTCCAAAGGATTAATTTTGTAACCTTCCTTTGTGGTTAAATATAAAAAAGGTGAACAGATGTGAGCCCTTTTTTAAATATAAAAAAGGTGAACAGATGTGAGCTTGTTCTCAGTACAAGCAAGGATGAACAGAAGACAGGAAGAACCAACTTTCTTCCAAGTTGTTTTTCAGATGTTAAATGTCTACCACTTTACCATTTGACACAGTTTATGAAAGACTTATCTCAGGCAGAAATCTCTTTTCTGTGGTTGAACCAGTTTACTGGAGCTTCAACTGCAAGCACAAAATTAAACCACCCTTGTGTTTGCTTCAGCAGCACATATACTAAAAATTAAACCACCCTTCATTTTTTATTCCACACCCACATATTCCTTCATAGTGAAGGTAAACAGACAGTCTCTTTCTATCAAACAGTACACACACACACACACACACACACACACACACTCGCACACACAAATAAAACCCTTGAAACTTTGAGCACCTTTACTTCCAGCTCTCTTGTTCAGAACTATGTTAAAATTTACTCCAGGTTCGCAAGAAGAGAATGGAGTTGTGGCTGTAACATGTGCACAGAATTTGAATTCATTTTTTGGTATCCCTCCACTTGATGCTGTATGACCTTTGCCATCCTTCATGGGGGTAAACAATCATAGACATACTTAGCTATTGTCCAGACATAAGTGTTCCATTAATGTCACTGAATTCTTTTATTCTGTGCTGGCTCCAGGTCTTTGTGCCTCCACCTACCATGGCCTTCACCATGAAGGACATTCCCTTAACTTTGTCTGATTCCCCAAGATCTAACCCCAACCCATTTCTCAAAACTTGAAGCTTGTCCATTTGCTCCACCTCCCTACACAGCCACACACATTATCAGCTGGGAAAAAATATTCACACACTTCTGATCATCCCAGTCTATGTTCCCTCACATTTTATTCATTGAACAGATACACCAGGCCTGTAATACCCATAGGGGCATTGGTCTCAGAATGGGAAACCACCAGGGTTTAGAAAGAAATTACTTTGCTTCCATGGAACGTACCTTTTTGCTAAAGGAATCAGGCCACATTTAATGAATGAGTAGGCAAATGAATGGAAATTGACTAAGCGAGAACTTTGGTTCTTCGAAGCAATGGGGCATGTATTGGAAATTGACTAAGTGAGAACAAAGATGGAGGTCATCAAGAAAGGCACCTCTGAGGAGGTGAGATTTGAGGTGAGTTCTGAATTCTTTACTAGGGAAGGAGGCTGCTAACCAGGCCTGGAGAGATGGAGGTTAGAGTGGTAGGTGTGTTCAGAGACCAGGCCGGCAAGGGCAAGAAAAGAAGTTTGCATCTCATTTGAAGTGCCAGTGGCAAGTCACTGGAATGTTTCAAGAATGGGAAGAAATGCCTTGGTGCATTTTATTAAAAATTCATCTGGAATCTGTATGGAGAACATGAAACTGTGTGTGCAGCAAGCTGGGAGGCCAGCTAGAAGAATAGCTCTTAAGTACCAGATGCTCAAGAGAGATTTGATCCCACCCTCTCCCTATTCTCAGAAAGTGTCATAGCACACAAACAGCTAAATTTTAGCTTACATAAAACACCTGAAAAATAAAAGGATACTGTTGAATCTGATGACTGCATAAAGTTGCCAATTTTTAAACAAATTCACATGGATTTTCACATAGATTTTCCTCCCCTCTATTCCACTCTGTTGGTCAAGGTTGACAAGCTGGCCCATGGGTTCCTGCTGTCTCGGTTATCTGCACTGCCATGTTTTATTTTCTTCATACAACTGGTTAAATGGTTGAAGGAAAAGAAGGTCTAGTAACCCATGAGAGTCATATGAAATTCAGATTCTGATGTCCATAAGTCAGTTTTATTTGAGCACAATGGTGCCCATTCATTCACCTGTGGTCAATGGCTGCGTTCATGATACAGCTGCAGAACAGAAACAGAGCCACATGATTTCAGCAGCAACAGAGGACCCTAAAATCGGCATGCCTGACCCTTTGTAGAAAAAGCTTCTGGGCCCAATCCCTGCTGGTTTTTTTCAGGGGAAAAAGAGAGAGGTGCCCTCTCTGTGTGTGAATACCCTTGAATGCATTCAGCCACAATCTACTCCCTCCACATGTTTCTCTTTTCAAGGGTATTGCCCACTCACAGCAAGCCTTCTGCCCACCTGGCAGGAATATCGCCCCACACGTTCATCCCCAAGCAACAGAGAAGGATTCTCTGGGGATGTGTGCACAACCTCCCCTCTCTCAGTGGAGATAACTGCTCCCAACTCATGGCATCGTAGGATGGCAGAAAAAAGAGTACTCCCAAGCTCCCCACTCTCCCTCCAAATGCCCTTAATCCAGCGGTTCCCTAAGGATTGGAGAAACCAGGTCACGTCTGTGTTTCTATGTTACCAGCCTCCCACGCTTGCCCAGATATGATTCATTCCTTGGTTTGTTTAATCAATATTTATTCTGCACCCGCCAGGCCAAATTTAGAGTAACACTTCCCAAATGAGTGAGACTGACAAGAAAAGCAGAAGCCCTGTCTTGAGGGAGTGTGTGCCCTAATATGGGTGAAAAGTATAACACATTAAAAACACTCATGGTTAAGAAATATCAAGAAGAAGGAACTCTTCTGCTACCTGATACCCCTAATAGGAGATTTTGTTTTGTTTTGTTTGAGACTAGGTCTCGCTGTGTTGCCCAGGGAACTGCAGACTCTCATTGCCTTGGGGTACCCCAGACTCTAGCAATCCCCAGCCTCAGCCTCCCAGGTAGCTAGGATTACAGGTGCACATCACCACAACCAGCTATTTTTTGACACTAGGTCTCACTATGTTACCTGGGGAATTGTAGACTCTCATTGCCCGGGGTACCCCAGATTCTAGCAACCCCCAGCCTCAGCCTCCCAGGTAGCTGGGATTATAGGCGCACATCACCATGCCCAGCTATTTTTTGAAACTAGGTCTCGCTATGCTGCCCCAAGTGGGTCTTGAACCCACAGACTCAAGCAATTCCCAGTTTCAGCCTCCTGTCATAGGCTGAGATTAAAGCCGTACGCCACTGCGGCTAGATTAGGAAATTGTTTTTACCAAACCCTACTCCTGCTTTGTTTCTTTCTACCACTGTGGGGACCTCTTTTCCTTGTTTTTCCCCAGAAGTGATCTTTAACCAGTCTTCCTCCTTTCCTTATTCAAAGGAAATTTTAGCATCCGAGTTCACTGATGCCAGTCCTCCAGGTCACAATTTCCACTGATGTTCCATTGTTCTGAGAACTGAAGTTTGCTCCTCATCTTCATCCTTGTCTTCTGGCACTTGATGATCTCTGAGTCCTTCCCTTCTCACCTGTTTCTTCTCCTTGTTATAAGCCCCCCAGCTTGATTTCGGTATCCTGAACTTGCCAAGCGCATCCCCTCCAGGGAAGACTTTCCCTAGCCATACCGCTGGTTCCTGCCTTCCATTCATGATTCCGTTTAAGTGATTCCTGTTACAGAGCGGTAGGCTCCCTCCCAGTGTGCATGAAGGCCAGTACACCAGAACATGCAGTTTTAAGAAAAGAAGCTCGATTAAAAATGTATTGGCAAGAAGCCGAGAAGTAATCAAACCTGCTCCTTCAATTAATAACAGGAAAGAGGTTGCATAGGTTTTGAGAACTGGGGTTGATAGTAGCAGAGTTAAATGTTTTTGGCTGAAGAGAGGGCTGAAGTCAAAGAAATGGAGACGTGGTGAGGGTCATTGGCTACTTACATGGCCCTTCGTCCATGCAGTGATTTGAAGAAACTTCTCTTCAGATAACTGGAGTTTTGAATTTCTATGGGTTGGGGTCCTTGGCCTCTGGACACCTGGTTTTGTCTCCCGGCTCCCACTGGCCTGGGATTCAGCTCAATGTCAGTCATGTCTGCCCTACTCAGGGTGGACTATTTGCTGATAAGTCTCCAGGCTCTGCTGTGTCTGTGAAAACAAATCTCAGAGAAAAGTTTAGGTGTGTGTTTTTATTTCCAGTGTGTTCTAGAATCCGAGAACAATGTAACCTTTGAATCTCAAGTGTTTCCACCTCAGCTAAGCATCCTGACTTCCCACCTCCTTTTCCCCACTCTTGCCCACTCTTACTCTATGGCATCAGCCTGCTGACTCCTCTTTCTAGAGTGCATCATGACCTGGAAAGATCTTATTGGATTTCATGCTTGTGTCACCTATTTTTGCCACAAGAGTGAACCTCCAGCAGGAGAAGGGACCTGCTTGGACCCACAGCAACTAGTTGGGCCTTGGTACCGAGCAGGTGGGCAGTGAACCTTTATTATTTTTATTGCCTTTCAGAAATGCAGCTTATTGCTTGAGGACATGACTTCAATTCTTTGAGGACCTCTAGAAATTGCAAAAGTGCTCTAAAGTAAGAGTTGAGAATAAAGAGAATGAAGAAGCTCCCTTTGCTCATTGATCAGGGAAATGATCATGAATGATATTTTCCTCTGACTCAACTCACAATACATCACCTTCAAAACAATACAGTGCTGGGATCATGACCCCTTTCTGAGAGCTCATTCCCTCTGGTACTGTGCCTGGCACATTGCTGTTATCATCAACAAAGGCTAATTACCTCCTAATAAGCACTTCATGTACTTCTTTACCTGTTTGCTGTTGTTAGGCAAGGGAACACTATTTTGCATCTGAGTTTCAGGAACTGAACACAATATCTGGTTAATGGGCATTCAATAAAAATTGCTGAGACCAATTCAGATAGCCTTTTTCCAGGTGAAAGGATAGATAGGACTCAAGTAGATGCATCTTCTTTACCTTGGCTCTCTCCTTTACCCAGGTAGTAGCTATTCCTCCCGGTGGTTGGCTTCAGGGACTACAGCCTGCACTTCTGCATTGCTTACATCATGATTCACTCAAGATGTATTTATTAATTTGTTCATTCCAAAAGCACATATTACTGAAATAATTGTGTTGACTGATTTGGTTTCCCTCATCTTTCTTCTGTGACTTGGTAGTAATGGAAATTTAAGACCCAAAATTAACGACTTAGTCATCAATCTGTGACTTCGTAACATTGGCAAAGAGAGTAAAAAAAGAAGAGCCAGAGAACAGTTTCAAGAACACACTGAATCATACTGTCAAATGATTCAGTCGAAGTAGAGGTTGATGTGAAATAGCAGAACAATGTGAGAAAAACGGGAAATGAGTTTCCATGCTGAGCAAAACACAGAGACTGTCTGAGGTAGACTCATCTCTGGGTGGTACAGAACCGTCAGTGAAAAAGTTAAAAATAGCACAGAACACTCTGGGGGAATGGCCCCCAGCCCCTCCAATTCACAGATTCACAGCCACCCACACTCTGCGGTCTACCTTCTTGTCATGTTGGACAGGGATACTAATAAGAACAAGAAACAGGACTTAATCATTACAGCTCCCATATTCAAACTCAAAAGTCTACATGGCACAACTGAAATGGCCAATCGAGATAGTTCTATGACTTTGCCAAAGTCTGTCCTTGTATCAGCGCTGAAAATGCACATCTTTAGGGTTCCCCAGGACTCCCCACAAGTTTCATTGGCCTAGTCTTAAGACTGAGTTGATTATGATTTCATTTCTTTAGTGCATCATTGTGATGTAAGCAATAAAGTTCAGACTGTCTGGTCCCTAAAGCCTATACACCCAGGAGGAGAGCTTCTGCTTGGAGAAAGGAGAAATTCAAGAGAAAGAAAATGTGTTTCAGTCCCTTAACTTGCAAAAGGATTGTTCTTTTCATTGTAGGTTTTTAGCTATAAAAAGTACTGGCCTTTGGGGGCTTTCAACTCAACCACAGAGGTCATTATATGAGAGGAAGCAGAGAGACCTTCATATGTTTTAAATTAAAGAGCAAAAAGGTCATGTTTTTTTTTTCTTCTTGCTTCTCTCATTGAGACATAGTTTAATATTTTAGGGGAATTACAGCCTCATTCTAATTCCTTCTGATGTGACCCAGAAAAGCAGGCTTCAAGTGGCTCAGACTTTTCATATAAAAAACACCAGAATGTTAAGCTAAGCAATACACTTTGTCAGACTTGATTATTTCAAGTCTATTCTTCTCTTACAAGTTGTAGGGGCAAAGATTTGGAAAAGCTTTTGTTGACAGGTCGCTGAGGACAGAAAACAAAACACATTAACTCTGCATTGGAATCGACATAGAACAATAGATAAGCTTTTCCATGTTCTTCAGTGTTTCTTTAGCATATTTGGCCAAGTGTGACTGTAGAGTTTCTATCGCAGACAGCATGATTTTGGCCAGATGCTTCTTAGAAAAATAAGGAAAGTAAGCCGGGCATGGTGGCTCATGCCTGTAAGCTTCAGCCTATGGAGTGGCTGAGGCTAGGGATCATGTTTCAGGTCCTGCTTGGGGCAACATAGGGAGACCTAGTCCCAAAAAATAGCAGGACGTGGTGGCACGTGCCTGCAATCCCAGCTACCTGGGAAGCTGAGACTGGGGATTTCTTGAGTCTGTAGTACCCCAGGCAACGTGAACCTGCAGTTCCATGGGCAAAAATAGCAAGACCTAGTCTCAAACAAACAAACAAATAATAAACAAACAAACAACACAAACAAACAAACAAACAAACAAACAAATAAATAAATAAATAAATAAATAAATAAATAAATAGATAAATAAATAAATAAATAAATGGAAAATAAGGTGTACAACTTGGAGGAAATATTGACTCCCTGAATCCCACACTTGGAGCTGCCATTAGAACATTGGCAATGATTCTAGAGTGCTTCCTTCAATTCATTGAGAATATATAGAAACTGTTCTGTATTAGGATTGTATGTGCATTTAAGGACTTGCACGTGAACCCTCACAGCAGTATTATGCCTAACAACCCCAAAGCAGAAACAACCCAAAGGCCCTCCTATGCTTAAGTGAGCAGTATCTGGATATTCAGACAATCAGTTATTATTCAACTCTAGAAAGAATTGACGTACTCATCCTTCCTGTGATGTGGGTCATGCTTAAAAACGTGATGCTCGGCCGGTCATGGTGGCACATGCCTGTAAGCAGCAGTCTAGGAAGCCATGGCCAGAACCGGGGATCATAGTTCAAGTCCCACTCAGGGCAACACAGCAAGACCTAGTTCCAAAAAATAACTGGACATGGTAGCTCAAGCCTGTAATCCCAGCTACCTGGAAAGCTGTGTCTGGGGATTGCTTGAGGCTGTGGTACTCTGGGCAACGTGAGCCTGCGGTTCCACAGGCATAAATAGCGAGACCTAGTCTCAAAAAAAAAAAAAAAAGTGATGAAAGAACCCAGTCTTCAGCGATCACATACAGTTTGAATTTACTTGCGTGAATGTCCAGAACAGGCAACTTTGTAGATAGAGAAGGTAGATTAGTATTGGCAAGAGCTGGGGGAGAAGGGCAATGACAGTAACTGGTAGTAGGTATGAGATTCTTGGGACCTTAGTGAAAACGTCCTAAAATTAAATAATGACAGTTGCACAGTCGTGTGATTTACTGCCAGTCAGTGAAGTCTGCAGTTTAAAAGGGTGAGTTTGATGGCATCCTCAGCAATGCATTTACTTCTATTTAAATGATTGTCTGAAGCACACAGAAAGGGATTTTGTGGGTAATCAGAACTAGAGTGCAATAAAATTATGGCAATGCTGTATTTGAGTGCTTCCCTCCTTAAAAGTAATAAATACAATATACCAAAGAAGCAGTAAAGAACAAGACAAAACATTTCATTTATTGTTACATTTTATTCTAAGTGCCCATTCAATGTGGCCTGTTTAGGAAACGTGTGTTAAACGATTGCGGTCATCACTAGCATAGCTTTGGTGTCTAAAATATTTATAGTTAAGATACACATGTAACTATATAATTCATGAAAGAGAAAAGGTATCTTGGGTGAATGAGAAAAGATTTCCAAAGGTGCTGGCATCAGTTCTAAACCTGAGATTTGGAGAGACCCAAGGAAGGAAAGGATTTCCTGCGGGAGGGGGAAGTAAAGGCAAGGCATGTGTAAGAATGAGCCAGCTTGGAGAGCGAAGGTGAGCAGCCTCCATGAACAGGTTGGCTGTTCATGACTGTTCACCCAAAATCCTTTGTGGTTCACAGAGCTGCGTCTGCAGCCTCAGCCCCAGGAACCTTTGCTGTGCTTCTTGACGAGTAAGCACAGACCACAGCCTTTGAGTCCTTGCCAAAGGGAGTTTCTGTGGCAACAAGTATCTTTCCATTGCTGAAGCACTGCGTTCTATCAAACATCACATTTCTCAAGGTATAGAAAGTTATACCTACTCTTAGGTCCTCAGAGTTGGTGCCACATGTTGAAATATGGAGAGTTTATCCCCCCAAAATAAAATGATTTTCTCAATGGTTCTCCAGGTCCCAGAGTAAGGAACCATGAGATAAGCCTCTAAGATGCCCTAATTATATACTTAAATTCCATTAACCTTCAGCCCCCATGCCAGACTGATGGATGAAGACAGCTGTCCAGTGATGGGCAACTTCTCAGTCTTTGCACATGCCCCATAGAGTTTAACTGCAGCAAAACAAGCCAGACCTTCTCCTTAAAGAACAAGGAAGGCGGTTAAGTAGTCTCATGTATTGATAAAATCAAATTGCAACTGTATGCTTCCAAATGTGATCAAAAAAACTTTTTAAACAAGAATAAAAGGCACTATTAGTGGCATCCATCATCTGGAACACTTAGGTGAAGTCACTCACTTTTCAGCAAGTATTAGGTTGAATCAACCTTGACCTGTTGGTTCATTGCCATGCTCCTGAGGTTTGTTGACTTTCCAAGCTCGGGCTGATGGATCACTATCAACACCATTGTTGTGTCCTGTTTTTGGAGCAGTAGGGTTCCACGATAGAATCCAAGGAAGTTTTTCTCAGTTCTAGGATGAGAAAAACAGCCTCTTTTTTTTTTCAACTTTGATGGTGGCCTCTAGCCAACTGAGAAATGGCCCTGGTTTGCCTGGAATGAAGCTTTCTGTGGTCAGTTCAGTCAACAGTGTGACAAAGCCACCAAGGCTTCCCGCTGCAGCATAGAAGGAACTAGCTAGCAAGTGACAGGTCGGCAGCTAGACACGCCTGACTGTCAGGACCTAAAATTAACTCAGACCTGCATTCATCATTTTGTAAATAAAATGACAGTTTTGATTTCCAAATGCCTTCCTTTCCGAACAATAGGCCCCTTAGAAAAGTCTCTGCACCAGAGCTGCTAGGCTGGGTTCCAGCAATCTTAGAGCCATTTCACGCTTTCCAGCCTTACTAATTGCCGAGCAGAACTTCATAAAAGGGAACAGGAAGTCTGTTGTGGCGGAGGCAATTTGTAGTGGTCTGAAAGTACCAAATTCTCAGAAAAGACATTCTTTGTAACCATATTAAAACCCTTCACAAATATGGCTCTGTGTGCTTTGCTTTTGAGTTCATCAATTTATTTTTGCTTCACTAAGGACACATTAAAAAACCAAATAGGAGCCGGAGCAACATGGTCTTAAAGTTGAAAGTATATGTAGGCCTTCTACTATTTCAGCCAGTTCTTTAAGCTTACGAGAAACTCACTGAAATCATGGAGTATGAAACTGTGGTGTGACACTGTGCAGGTGTTCCTGCACTTGTGACTTCTGTGCCCGGCATTGGATGTGCGCTAACTCCCTGTGTTGGAAAATGATGGGTTAGATTTATTGCACTGTTCCAAGGGAGTAATTCATCCTGGGTTGTCTGCATTAGTACAAAAATGAACATCATTTCATAACCAGAGGCCATCAGCAATCACGCATCACCACCGTGTGCAGTCTTAGTCGCTGGAACCCTAAACTTAGTGAATTGCCAATCTCATGTGTCATCAAAAAGCTGCCTCACACGCTGGGGACACTTTCTATGCTAAATGGCATCACGGTCACGAATCCAGTAGTCTGTGACTGTTCCTCCTGGAACCTGAGCCTCACACTCCAGAAACTCAGAACAGGAAAAGCTTCTTAAACAGTTCAGCCTTTGTTTTCCTGGACCACGCCCCAGAGTGGTGATCTTAGGGGACCTCAGGTTTAAGGTTAAGGAAGTATGAGGCTCCCGTTTGGACCACGTTGCTCTATTCTCCATCACACTCAGGATATTGTAGAGTAGTTGTTATTATTTTTAAAGACAGGAAGTTATTAGGAGATTATAGTAGATAATGAAAAAGAGGAACTTTTGACTTTCTTCATTCAAATTTCTGTTTTTAAGGGGTTGGGGCTGCAAAAAAAAATCTGTTTTAAAATAGTAATTGAAATATAACAAATCTTTTTAAATTGAGAAAAAGAATCATCTTCCCCAAACCCAACCAAGTGACACTTTGTATCCACAAGTTATCTTTCCAAGCAGAAAATTAATCATCTCCAAATCATTGAATACCAGTAAAGGTTGATCAAACTTGATACAGACATGATTTGAATATTCTATTCTGAATCCCCAAGAAGGTTCATCCACTGTGCGTCTAGAGTGAATCATGTAAAAGAAGCCAGTTGGATGAGGATATTCAGAAGGACTCAAAAATGGATTAATAACTAATAATAAGTCCTAGATAGTGCATTGTCAAGTTCTACAGGTGAAGCCAAGCTCCCTGCATGCACGTTCTCCTCTGGGGTGATGCCCTGACTGAAGGTACTGAGTGTGTAGCTGTGCCGCAGGAAGAATGCTTACTTTCAGCATGTGATTTATCTCAAATATAACCTCACTACCTTGAGTCCTATGTTCTTCTTAGGGTCACATGCCATGCCTCCTCTTTCACAGGCTGAAAATTCATATTTTCCAAGAAGCACATCCCTAGGCATTCACACACCCCATACACACTCATGCATGCACAGATCCACATAACACATACACACTGCATGCGCCTACACTCTAATCAGCACACCTTCATTGCATACTCTCACATGTGTACATTCACAGACCCCACACATCCTCACCATTCACACACACACACGCATTATATGCTGTCATGTGATCCCACAGACTCGCACACCACATGCTAGTACACACTTACACGGAACCCGTATATACATGCTTGGCCCATTCAATAAATCTTGAAGCGCCAAATGAGGCACTGAAGTTATAACAGTGAACAAAGCAGGTCACATTTTATATCAAGGCTGGAGAAAAAGGAAGATCTGAAGAAAGTGAAAGTCTGGGAATGGCAGGAGAATCTTGGTGGCACAGTTAGCAACAGCACCTGTGAGTGCAGAAGTCTAAAGTTCTCAGGCCATTTTTCTATTATTTTTTTCAAAAGTCACATGGGAGTTTGACTTTCTTGTCCATTCCAGTCGTTAGTCTAGAGAAATGTGCCTCATCTAGAGCAGCTGCAGGGAATGTGAAGAGTTCGGATGATTCATTCATGGATTAGGGATGTGCACAATGAAAGATCCCAACTGTCAGTGACAGAGTCCTCATCCTGCCACCCCTGGGTTCGCAAGGAGCACAGAGTAAAGGAAGCCAGTGACTGGCCATGTGAGAATGCTGCTTGGGAAAGCCCCCCAAGCTCCCCAAGTGGGTGGAGCTGAAAATACATAAAGAAGGAAAAGCTTGTAAAATTCTGTTTTTCATTGTAAGAGATACTTTATGCTTTTAGTTTATCTTTGTTTGCTTCGTAGAATCTTTGGTTGGGCATGGAAGTTGAAAATACTTTATTTCCATAGAAAGAAAGACACTAAGAATGTGACTTTTCTTCAAGGTCAAGTTTGAATGTCCTTTCTTTACTTGCCAACCCCAATTGTGGCTACACAAATGTGTGCACACACACAGAGAGCTAGACACACACACACAGACACACACAGTCACACACTCAGACCCAGACACACACTCAGACCCAGACACACACACAGACCCAGACACACAGACAAATACCCAGATTCATACATACACACAGTCACACACACACAGTCATAAACACCTACATGCACCCAGACTTACCCACCTTCTCAAAGCAATTGAATTTATCCTGAGGATAGTCAAACTATTACTGCATGATTAAATAGTGATAATTTTCTAAGCCCCCCCCATTTCAAATTTATTTTAGCATTAAAAAGAGCAAAGGAAAATATACCAATTGAAATCAAATGGTCAAAGTTTACGGGTGCCCCAAATTTTTATTTCAGAAGGAAGGAAAGAGCTTAAAATGATGATACTCACTGATAAAACATTGATTATAATAATGGTAATAGTGGTAATAAAAGAGAGCTTTGGCTCTTTCTTCCTAGACATTGAATTGCTAAACCAGAGAAGTATCTCTATTTAAAAAAAAAAAATTTGGAACTTTTTGTTTTAATTGAAGTAGCATTGATTTAGGGCTCTGTATATGACTTAAGGGTATAGGTTCACACCTTTTTAGATAATCTGCTACCACACAAACCCATCACTATACCAGCCATAATTCTCCCACAGTCCCTCAGGCCTCCTTCCTCTTTGTTCCCCACATACAGCCTCTATTCTGTCATCCTATTTCTGGGCTTTATTTTGGTTTAGTTTTGTCTCTGCCTTTGTATAGTTTCTCTTATGCATGTGTTTATCTTCCTCCTTCTGATTACTTAGTGTAATCACCTCCAATTCCATCCTGTTGTCAAAAATGGCATGATTTCCTTTTTCGTAGCTAAATAATATCCCATGGTATATGCATACCACATTTTATCCACCCCTCCCTTCTCTGTCTTTTCTTGTCCTTTGGTGCTAAGATCTAGGGCTTAGTTTCTCTCCATTTTTCCTTTCAGACAGCCACAGTTTCCTGGGATATCCGAACATTGTACTCAACTGTTCCTGAGGATGCAGAGTGCAAAGCAGAAAATTTACTGGTGAAAGAGGTAATTATGATGCTGTCAGTCATTTATTTCATAAAACTTTGTTTTCTCATTGGTAGTTTTTAATAGAATTTACCTAATTGTCTTCCCCTCCAAAAGCTGTGGTCAGTTAATCTTTCAGCCTTCTTCATCTGTCGAGGCTTCGCTTTCCTTGTTACTTTTAATTACCTGTACACTATTTAAGGTTTACATTTTTTCTTCTGTTTTACTTATCCTAAAATTGCTACATTGCCAAATATTCAGGTATCTTAACAGAAAGATTTAATTTGACTTATCTAGATGAGTTGTTGGTGAGGTCATACACTGAGAAATTGGAATAATAAAATTTCTATTTTGAGACATTTCTTCCCAAAATAGTGGCAGAATCCTGTAGGCAGATTTTAAAGAGCTGATAAAAATCTATTATTCTAGCATCTATGTATTTCATGTATGAAAAGCTTACAAAACTACTTTATCAAACTATTGGCTGCTTTAATTAGGCTAAGGGTTGAGGTGGCTTGTCTGAGCTAGTTAGAAGATGTTTGTTGAATGAGTAAAGAAAAGTCAGTCCTGCCTTCACTGAAGATTCAACAATAAGATTTAGTCCCAAAAGGTCCAATTGAATGGAGGAGAATCTAAATGCAGTTTCTAATCATTAAAAACTGGTATGTTTCTTGTTGATTTATTAAAGTAACATACAACAGTAAAACCCTCTCTTAATTCTTAAATATATTTGTGTGAGTATGAACTACTTATTAGTATGCATATTAATACTGACCTGTTTGATCTTATGTATTTTCTATTGCACTATTCAATGCAAAATAACTTAGCCCTAAATTTACCTACTTATTTTTTAGTTTCATTATTTCATACTTGTTTTTCAAAGCTCATTAAATTGCAATAATTTCTGAGGGAGAAAGAGAAAAAGTGGAAATTCAAATAAATCAGAATTTCTGAGTGCACTGTTGCCATATTTACTGATAAAGACTATCGATGTAACTTCAGTGCCATAGCATTTTGTTTACAGTGGCCTAGGAGACAGTATCAAGTAGAGTATACTGTGTTTAAAAAAAAAGTGGCTACTCATTTTCTATACAAGAAAATCAAAATCAATGTCTTCAAAAGTCCTATAGTCTGTTAATGTTTTCCTAGGAGGTAAGATCTGAAATGTTTATGATATTAATATTCCTAAATGGGAATATTTAAGCTGGTCTTCTTGTGTATTCACTAAAATATTGCACTTTCTTTGTAAAGTTCTCTGACTTGTTAAATTTATACCCATGTACTTTATAGCTTTATTACAGATGTAAGTGGAATTTAAGATGCTGTTTCCATTTCTTGCTCTTCATTCCTGACATTTTTATATAAGTATTGAGATTTTAATATCTGAAATTAGTTTTGTAAACTTCCTTATCCTAATAGATCCTATTTCATGTGTAAATGTGTAGTCATATCATCTGCAAACAACTCAGATTTTCTTCTTTCATAAGTATATTGTATCTACTCTTTCTAAGCCATGTTGAATTATGTTGTAAATATTGGCACCTTGTCTTGTTCTTGATTTTCAGGAAGAGATCTTTGGTGTTTTATGAAATTTGGTGTTTCATGATAGTTCTTGTCCTGAAAAAAAATGATTAAGAGGCTTCTATCTATGGATTTTGAGGAGATTTATTATTTTCTATTACTTTGGAGGAGATTCTTTCTTAGTCTCTAAAATGCTTACTTATAAAGACTGGCAACCTTGTGTTATGATATATGTGTTCAGTCTATTGATGGAATGATCTTTCAGCTTGACTATAGCACTGGTCTAAGGTTAATAGTTTGTTGCCTTGTGGACCCACACTTGTATTTCTGATGTAACCTTTCCTGTTCATGTTGTATTATTGCATTAATAGTCTACTGCATAAAAATTACTAATATTTCAGTTTTACATTTCTCCACTTACTTTCGTGAGTGAATGGCTCTTGCTTCTTTTATCCTTTGTTATAAGAACACTAGCTTTACACACAAGTCAAGAAGCTCTTTATCACTTTGTATTGTCTAGAACAAAATATACACCAGTGAAATGAAACAGGCTCTAAAAACAGATTTATGTGTCCATGACTACTTAATAAATATACTTCACATTCTGTGGAGAAGTATTGATAACTAGCACTTAGCTGTCCACTTTGTTAGAAAGTAAAGTTCATTTAAAATCTAAGTTATAAAAAAAATTGCTAAACATTTGCATATTTTACATATGTCTTTAACATTCTTAGTGGAATGTTAGGGAAGATGGAACAATTACAGCAATATTTTTTTTTTATTTTATTGACTCCATGGTACCATTTAAAAAAGCCAAAGAGAGCAATCAGAAAAATTACATGAAACTCATTCTGTCCTTTGCCTCCCTGGAAAACTTATGTGTATATATGCAAAATCATATCAATTAACAAGAAAAAAGAGAAATAACTCATAACATGTGACCAAAGAGATAAGCAGGAGGTTTTTAAAGAATATTGTCGGTCACACAGTATGCAAATTTACCAAGTCTCACTTGTTGACTTGGGACTACAAGTTAAAGCAAAAGTGAGGTGCAGGATCTGAATTACATGTTGCAGATGAATGTCATGTAATAAAGGTGATGATAAATGGAAATAGATACTTCGGTGCACGTGTCCATAGCCTGCTGAGATATCACCTAGAGAAAGCTTTTAACCAATACATATAAACATGCCATATGTGTATTACAAAGGCAAATACTATGGCATAAACATATATTTATAAGATGAATATTGCTGCAATATTTGTAATATCAATTTGTAATATCAGGTCATATAGGTGAGATTGAAAACACTTTTGCTGTATCTCTACTTTATAATAATTGACTTACTGTCAGTCAATTTGCATTAACTTAAATAAATTTATAAATCTATATATTTATATTACTACATTTATAGTGTGTTATAAAATTAATTTAGAAATTTCAATATATAGCTATGTTATATTTATAAATAACTATGAGGTAGCATAGATATCCATGATATGTTATGGACAAAAAAAAAAAAGTTGTAGAATGCATGATATTGACTCATTGAAGATATAAAACCTATAACTGAATATATAGATATACTTGCAGAAACCTGGAAGAAGTATGACAAGAAATACATCAAACTTACATTAATGTTCTCATAGGTTGAGATTATGGGAGGCAGAGATTTATTGTCTGCATGCATATTGTGTCTGTCTGTGGTGTTACAAATATAATTACAAATTTTAATTTTAATTTAAAATTTATTTTAAATATAAAGCATAGAAAAATAGAGTATATATTCAGATGCCACCAGAATTGGAAGCAACGTTAACTCTGCTAACTCTTCCAAATTTGTCTTCAGAAATTCAAACCTAACAATTCTTTAAGTCATCAGCTAGTCACCTAAGAGACTACAGCCTCTTTAGTATCATGGTTATGCTTATTAACATAACTATTACTTAGGTTTGATCATGAAAATGTCATATAAAGAAATCAAAGTCCCATCTTATCATTCTGCCTGTTGGGTTTGTCTGTACCTCACTAAAGTCAACTTCTAGACCTAGTTCATTCTTCATCATCTTTAACATGATGGATTAGTGTACATCTCCATGATTTAGGGAGTCTTCAAGATCCTTTTACCCTCTACGGGGCCATCTAGCGCATGTATAGGTTTGCAGTATTTGTTTTGGGTTGTGTGGATTATGTTCTCACAGGAACCAAGGATTCTTGACTCTCGGCTTGGGTCCACCAACCTCGGGTTTGTACCATTCCTTTGGTTCCCAGTCTACTTCAGCTGTTGCCTTTCCACACCTGCTCCTTTTATGTCCCACATACCTTCAAAGTAGGACCATAAGCTCACATCCTAAATCCCAAGAGTGATCCGGATCCCTATCCCTCATCTCGTAGTCCTAAGCCCTTCTCTTGGGGTAATTATGTGGGGTAGGCATGCTTCATCACCATCATCATCTTCACATTTTAATGATGAGAAAACTGTCTGGGGTGCTCAAAACGCATGTACAGTCCCACTCCACTGAGGATAAATGGATCCAGTTTGGGGTCCATACCATCTCCACCTGCTCCTGGCCCCCGAAACTCAGTGCTCACTGCTCCTGAGGGCTCCCTAGTCACCTGACCATCACACTCACAATCCCACTGATGATGCAGTTTCCCTCAGCCCTCTCGTTCTGACTGCACAGTTAGAGGAACCCACTTTGAGAACTGTAACTGAAATCCGAAACCCCATGAAGCCAGGACCAGAGTGCCTCCATTGAGTTGCAGGGTTTTGTAGAAGCACGTTTCCCTTGCAGCAACTGCTGCATTAAGCAACCATTTCTGTCCACTCTAGGCTAAATTGCTCTGTGGCTCCCCACTGGGTGGTAA